>JAODAL010049606.1:0-28046 GCA_025379985.1 Phyllomedusa bahiana | reverse complement strand
GACTCTGACCTGTAGCATTTAATTGATTGACATTAAACAATTTACATAATTTACTTATATTAGCATATTTGCTATGCACTAATTGCTTTACCATTGTCGATTATTTTTTAATATTAATTATTATTATGATTACTATTATTGTTTGCCATTAATTCCAGGGCGCTGTACAATCCAAAGGGGTTAGGATACATACACTTATGGACAAATTGTTGGTAAAAAAGGTCACTGGAATAACATAAAACTGACAAGAGTAAGAATAAATTTAAATTAACTAAAAATCAGCTAATGAAAATCAGACATTGCATTTGAATTGTGGTTCAACCAACAAATAAAAAAAAATGAACTAATGAAATAGATTTGGACAAAAATTATGGTAATCTTAACCTAGAATTTTGTTGCACAACATTTTGAGACAATCACTACAAACAAACTATTTCTGTAACTGTCAATAAGTCTTCTGCATCTGTCTACAGGTATTTTGGGAGACTTCTCGTGGAGCAAACTGCAGCTGTCTCAGGGCTCACAGAATAGTACAATGCTTTGGTCTTAGCCATTATTTGTGGCTTGTCAATAGGCATTTTGACAAATTCCAATCCCACTTTGTTATTATTTGCCTTTAACAGTTGTTTCCTGCTCAGTTGTCTTCCAAGTCCACTTTAGTAAAGACGGCGACGGATGGTGCGATCTGACACTGATGTACTTTGACTTTTGCGTTCTCTTGTAATCTCTTTGAAATTTGTTCAGGACTTTTTGGTTACTATTAATCTTTATTATTAATTTGTCATCAATTTTCCTCTTGCGGCCTTGTTCAGGGAGGTTTGATACAGTCCTATAGATCTTGAACTTCCACATGGTATGTGCAACTGTAGTAATAGGAAAATCAAGCTGTTTGAAGATGGTCTTCCATGTTCGATGTGGTACACACCATGCTACCAAACAGCACAGTGTTTACTTTTCACTCTTTAAAGAGGCAGAATGCCTACTTATGAGTTTGAAGATGTCTGGCATGCTAATTACAGGACACAGCTTAGTTAACGTGTTCATGTGTGTTATGTTCAAATTGTTTTCAATCTTTCCTAGGGGTATTATGTTTGCCTGGGCCAGTTTCGTTATTTTTTTTGTTTCATTTTTTTTTAGTCTTTTGTTTGAAGCACAATTCAAATGTCTGGTTTTTATTATTACATTTTTTTTAGTCAATTTTAATTTTTTTTATCATTTTTCAGTGACTATTGTGAGTTGTTTTCTCTTTAATGGAAGGTTACCAACAATTTTGTCCATGTGTGTAGATTAGAGATTTCTTAAAAATTCGATTCGCCTAATCGCCAAATTTTTCTGCAAAATTCTTTTCCACCCGAATTTATTTGCGGCGAATTGCGTTAAGAAACAGATATTTCCTGGCTGCAGTGGCCTGTGGGTGTTGTAAACATTGTGCCGGGGCCCAAAAAGCATGGGAGGTGGTTTTTTTCTTCATACAATGCTGTGTTTTAGTATGATACGCAATGACAGCCGCCACTCTTAAAAACCTTCACACTTCACTTTCTGGGCGTTTAAAAGGGGCAAAACTGACCAAAAAATTTTTAAGGGTAATGCAGCACCAGCTGGAAAGAACCAAGCTGAGGGCCAAGATCCTACTCTAGCGTCAAAGAGCGCACTCCTTTTACACCGACATCAGATGATTCCACAGATTATGACAGAACCTGCTCTGTTAAATGCTGATACATGTAGAGCCCCCCGAAGGAGTGGGGAGGGTGTCCTTCCTTTCATCCGTCAGTGTCCGCTTTCAATTGGTCAATAATCCATCAGCATTGCTAAAGCCAAAAACAAACAGATATTGATCCTAAACAGAGATGACCAGTAAAAGGGATATTTGCATGTTTTCTGTGTTCTGTATCCACTCCTGCTTTTGGTTACCTAATCATCAGACAATCCTGATCCTGATTGTGAGAGTGGCAGAATGACAGGTTGAGAAGGTGGCAGTAACATCACTAGCCCACAGAGTGGCACAATGAAAGAGTGTGGAGGTGGCAGCAACATCACTAGACCACAGAGTGGCAAATGACAGGTTGAAAAAGGTTTGGCAGCAACATCAGTAGGCCCCAGAGTGGCACAATCACAGAGTGTGGAGGTTGCAGCAACATCAGTAGGTCCCCAGAGGGGCAAACAGGTGGAAGGGGGCCCAGCAGCATAGTAGCCACAGATGGCACAATGAAAAAGGTTGGAGGTGGGGCAAACAGTAGCCCCAAAAGATGGTGGGTGGCAGATGGAACAGTTGGCAGCAGATGTGTGGTATCAGGCAGGTGGCAGCATCATAATAGTAGTTGAGGCAGGTAGTTTGATTCCAGACTCATTTCTCAAAGTTTTGGTGAGGTGTTATGGCTGATCTAATCTGATGCATAAGGCATTGGTGTGTGGAAATCCTGGCCGATCCACGCCTGATTCATCTTGACAAAGATGAGTCCACATTTCGGGTGGAAAAGCAAATTTTTCATGGGGTAACTATGGCCCCGCCGCACTGAACACCTGCTCTGATGCCACACTACTGGCCGGGCAGGACTGCTTCTCCAGTGCAAATTTGGCAAGTTGCAGCCACACATCCAGTTTGGCTGCCCAGTAGTACAGCGGATCTTCTATCTGGGGTGACAGAGTGCTGTCCAAGTAGGCCATCACCTTTTGATTCAGGGTCTGCTCCAGGTCCTGCTGCTGCTGCTAGTGAGTACTCTCCTCACTAGGCGGGTGAAGGAAACTGCTCATCAACGACTCCAAACTTACCCTGCTGCTGATGGAGCTGGTACTGCTCCTATGCCCCCTCCTCCTCACAGCAGCCATGGCAGTGGTACGTGAGCAATGAGGAACCCCCCGGTCAGACCTTCCAGAGGATGGATGATGGCGTACATAGGCAGCGGCCAACTGACTACATAAGATTTCTCTATAGTACGCAAGTTTCTCCTCCCTCTCGGGAGGTGGAAAAGAGGCACCCATTTTGGACCGGTAGCGAGGGTCCAAGAGTTTGGAGAGCCAGAAGACATCCTTCTGCCGGATGGTGACTATTCGACTGTCCCTAGTCAGGCAAATCAGAATGCTGCGGGCCATCTGCGCAAGTGACTCTGAGAGACTCCCTGCCTCCACCTCCACTGTTTTCTGCCACGGTGTGTCTGGGTCATCTGCCTCATCTTCCTCATCTCCCTCTACCTCCTCCGACTGCTACTGCTCCTCCTCTCCTGTCACCTGAGTAGAAAAACCACTCATTTCTCCATACACTGCTTCTGCTCCAATGTCCTCCTCCTCCTCCAGTTCAGCCCCACCGGGACTCAACGTGGCTTGAGATGTAGTCACCAGTCTCCAGTCCTCTGGGCCAGACAGATTTTGCAGCATCTGTTCCAGGACATGAAGCAATGGAATGACGTTATTCATCCCGTAGTCCTGGTGACTGACAAATAACGTGGCCTCCTTAAAGGGCATGAACAAATGGCAGGTGTCACGCATGAGCTGCCACTGGCTGACATCAAAATTACACAGGGGAGTACTCCTGTCTGCTTGGATCATAAAAAAAACGTTAATGCCTTTCTCTGTTCATAGGTCGGCCCCAACTATGGGGCGGAACCCCAAGGGGTGGAAACAGCCATACACCTTTGTTGATTGAGGCCTTTCTGCCGTTGCAACCAAGGAGGGGTGTTGGCTTTTTGGGAAGGGGTTGAAGGCATGCACAGTTTTGCCTTTTTTTAAATGTCAAGACTTTGGTTGCAAACCAAAAGACGAAAGCAATTTTAAACATCCATAACCATTTTCTATGTTTTACAGTAGGTATTGTGTGAAAATGTCACCCTTGGTGTTTACCTCTTAAACATGAGGTTTTCCTGGATCTGCTACTATGGAATCCATTTTTATTTAAATCAGTCAGTGATCAATTGTGTTTTTTGTTTTGTTTTTTTTTTGCTTTAAGTTGTCCTTGGTTCTACTTTCTTCACCTTTTGAGTAATCTTTCTCATTAATCAATTTTTTTCTTTGATGTTTTGGGGCAATCCCCCGGGCTTTAAAACGTCTTGGTAATATTGACAACAGTGGCATTAGAACCATTAAATATTTAGGGGTGATCTTGTGGTTTTTACATTCACCATTACACAAAGTTTCTTAAAAATATGAGACATATTTAGAAAAAATGTAGACATTTTGTTATTTTTAAAAAAATTTTTTTACGAACTCTAAGAAATTTTTTTTTAAAAAGTCAAGAACTTTTAATGTTAAAAATTTAAAAATTAAAAGCATCATGACGGAGAGCAAGTGGCATTCTAGGATACCCCTTTTTTTAATGATCATGGGCCGTATCCATTGCGGCCCCTCCACTGTTTTTTCCTGCACAGCAGCACATTTGATTGCCCCTCCCGCGGGAAATTAAATGAAAATGGCCCCTATTAAATGCCCTGCATTTTTAACCTGCATTTTTTGTAACCAGTTTGGGGGGTGTGGAGAAAAAATGTTCCCAAGTTTATAGTGTTCTATTTTTATGTTTTTTCATGAAAGTTAAAATTCCCACGAAATAAAATTTTATAAAAATTTTTTCCAAAGAAAAAAGTTTTTCCTGTGAAGGGGTTGTTTTTGGGGAATATTTATTTGGTATGAAATGTTTTTTTTTATTTTTGGGGGGCCCAAAAACCCCTGTTTCATTATTTTTACATAAAAATTTACAAATTTTAAAATATAAAATGTCCCTCGTTTTATTTAAAAAACTTTTTTTTAAAGACAGAAAAAAAAACTGAAATTTTTTAAGTTGGGTTAAAGGGTTTTAAAAACCTTTAAAAAGTCGCCATACATATAAGAAAAAATGCCCAGTTGTAAATTAAATTTTTTTTCCCCTTTGTGCGTGCTTTTCGGTTTAAAGAGGAAAACATGGAAATCAAAGGTCTCATAATATGTTTGACGTTTGGGGTTTGGCTTTCAGTTTCGGGGCAAAAGCCCGATAGTGGGGCCGCATCAAAGGTTTTTCGATTATTTTGGAACATGTTAAACGTTTAAACCTTTAAAAAGTTATGGGAGAGAAAACCCAAAAACCTTTTTCATTACAACACCTTTAAAAAAGGGCCCTGGAGAACCCTAAAAAATTTAACATCCACAACACCCAAATGGATACGTGCAAAAATCTTGGGAAACCCAAAACATTGGGTTTATAAAAGTCACAAAAAAAAAGGGTCACAGCCCAAATTCCCACTACCCCTGTTTTTGTCCCAAACAAAAATAAACCCTTAACCCTTTAAACCCCCCAAAAATTTAAAAAGTCCAAAAGGGCCCGTAGGGAATTTTGAAACCATAAAGTTACTTGAACCGGGACTTTTAAAATACCCCGCCGGGAAAACCAAAGAAATGGCCCAAAACCCTGCATGACCCCAAATTTAAAAAAGTGCCGAAAAAAAAGGAGTCTTTCAACCACCTTTTTATTTAAAAATGGACATTTAACTATATCGTCCTTACCGCAGAATGCCCTTTTAAACCTGTTCCCCCACAATTTTAAAAAAGTGCCAAAAAAAAAGGAGTCTTTAAAACCCCCCCAATTTTAGTTAAAACCTGGGAATAACTTTTCCCTGTCCGGGCCACAGTTTTCCCAAAAAAACCCTTTCTGCCCCCCCAGTTTACAAAGTGCGGAAAAAGGAGTCTTTTCAACCACCATTTTGTTAAACGGGAAACTTTTGCCCGAACTGCCCCTTTTCCACAGCAGGGCCCCCGGGGGCCGGATTTTACAGGGGGGTGCGGTAAAGGCCCAGGCTGGGTCGTCACCCCTTTTTAACACGCGGGTTTTAAAAGCCCTGATGACGCAAAACCCAAAAAACTGCGGGGCTAAACAAAGTGGGGAAAGCGGAAGTGTGAGAACTCCACCCTTTCCCTCAGTACACAGCCCCAAGACCTGGGTACGCTTGCCCCCCCCGGTATGAGTGCGGCCCAAATTTGACTTCACTTGGAAATATGGTGGTTTAAGCCCCCTTTTTTACACAAAGGTGCACTTTTGCTTGGCTTTCTTTTTTTTCATTTTACTCAACTTTTCTGGGGGAAATTTTCTCTGAACTTTGTTCCCCGCCATGCTCCTTTCTCCATTTTCCCTCGGGAACCCCCTTTAATTTTGGCCAATTTTTTTCCTGTACCCCCCTTGTAAAATTTTGGGGGAAATTTTTTTTTACCAAAAATTTTGAAACGAAATTTTTTTTAAAAGGTTAATTCAAAGAAAACACATTTTTAAAATAGGATGGAATCCCCCCTTGTCTTTTTTTTCCTTTTTTTTTTCATTGTTTTAAAAGGGGTTGCCCAAAAATACGGGGAAATTAAAAGCAAAGGGTTAAAAGTTTCTTGAAAAAATTAAGTTTTTTTTGCAATATTTTGTCCATTAACGGGTGCCCCAAATTTTTCCCTTTTTCGACGCACCATCACCCTTAGCCCCTCTTGACAATTGTGAAGAACAAATTTTCTGTTAGAAACAAAATTTTTTAAAATTTGGGACCTTTTAATATGCTGAAAAGTCACAAAAAAATCCCCCCAAAAAAATTCAAAGCATGCCCCCTTTGAGCCACTTTTGGTCAATTGGAAAAACAAATGTCTGTTAAAAAACAAATTTTTTTAAAAATAGGACCTGTAATTTTTTTTTTTTTTTTCTGCTTTTTTCAAAAGCAAGACCCAAAAAATTTTATAAAAATAAACTTCTACCCAAACTTTTTAAAAATTGTGAGGGAAAAAATCCCACTTAGAACCCACTTTTCCTGCCCAAGGACCGATTATTGCTTTTTAATCAACAGCTACTTGACCCCAAAAAATTAAAAAATTTGACTTTTTAAGGCCATTTTAAAAATTGTGGGGAAAGGAAATGCCACTTAGAAGCCACTTTTTCTTTTCCCAAAAGGCCCAAAAAATTTAAAAGCTGAAACCTCAAAACAACATGACCTCAAAACCATTGACAAAAAAAACCCTTTTTAAGTTAAATAGAAAATGGAAAAAGGTGTTGTCATAAAAACCTTGCTTTTTTTACAGTCCCCTCAAGAAAAAAGAGAAAAAAAGGGAAAAAAAGAAAAAATTTGGGCAGTAAAAAAGGGCTTTTTAAAAAAAAAAAAGTTTTCAAGAGGACCATTTCTGTTTTTTAAAAGGGAAAGTGAAGTAACCGGGAATAAATCGGTGACCTCTGCAATTGGGGCCCCAACATAAACAGAATTTCCCTTCAGATTTATCTTTAGAAAATCAAAAAAAGAATTTCCCATTATTTTTGGAAACCGGGTGCGTTTGCTGTAATGACCCTCCCGCTGTGCTGAAGGTCCCCTCGGGTAAAGACCTGGTTTCTGGGCAGGGCAACACCTCAAAGGGGTTTACGAGCCGCTCGGGCCTTTTCCCCAATTTTTGGGTACCCCGAAGTCTATTTGGGTTTGGGAAAAAAAGCAAAAAAACATCGGTTTGAGAAAGCGATAGTCGGGGCCCCCTGATTTTTAAGCTATCTCTGTGTTTGGATGTTTTGCCCTGCTTTGGGAAGCGTTGGTTGGGGGGTGGTAAAAAAAAAGATTGCCCCCAAAGGGCACCCCTTAGGCTTCCCCCACCTTGCCCGGCCCGCTGGCCCCCTTGGGCCCACTTGGCCTCTACTTTCTGTCCCCGTCGCTGATGTTGTTTCCCCCGTGAAAATTTTGGGGAAAGGAACGAAGAAAAAACCCAAAGTCCCAGTTGAAACAAACAGCAAGGTCTCCTTTCCCGCATTTTTTTCTCTTATTTGGGTGGGTTTAAGGAAAAATGCTGAGTTTTTGTTTATGAAACCCCGGGGGCCAGGAGGGTGGCCCCCCAGTAAACTGTTTTTTCATTTTATGTCCTTTTTCGGGGGATTTATGTTGGAAAAAGGAAACATCCCCAAACACTCATGTGAGAATGGAGCCCCTTTTTTTCCCCAAACCCCTGGGGCCCAAAGGGGGACTACAAATGAAACTTCCCCCTTTTTTCCCCCCCTCCAAACCCAAAATTTGGGCCAAAACCCTTTCCAAGGTGGGGGGTCGGTAACATCGGTGCCCAAATAAACCCCCCTCCTTTCCTTTCCCCCCTCCCCCTGCCCCCCGGCACATCTTCAAAAACACCCTGACTTGCCTTAGATTATGCACCCTGAAGCTGTTGCCCACCTTGCACTTGCTCTGGCCCCCCAACCACTTTCCTAAAGAAGAACCGGGTGAAATTGTGAAAATGTCGGGCCCTTTTGGTTTTGGGCGGAGTAAAAAGGGTCCGGGGCCGAAACTGTGTCCGTCTCCTCCTCCCTTCCCGGCGGGACCTGTTTTTTTTCAGAGTGCCAACGATCGTTTTCCCGAACTAAGAACACCACAATGCCCCATGTGACAAGGGGGAAATTTTCCCCCCCGCCTTTTTGGTGGGTTTTTCAAAAATGGGAAAAAATGGTTTCAGACCTTTCACCTGCCCCCCATCTGGGTGGTTCAAAAACCCCGGGTCCCCCACCCCCTGCTTTTAGGCCATGTGTCATTTTGGGCTGCGTAATGGCAATTTTCCGCTGCCACAAAACGTGGTGCAGGGAGGGGGGGAAATTTCCCCGGGGGTTTTCCCAAAGGGAACAATTTAACGGGTTTACCCGGGGAGGGCCCCAGCGACCTGCAACGCGCCAGGCGGGGACGAAGCAGGGCTAAAAACCGGGGGGGAAATGCGAACTCGAAACCCCGAGCCTTCTTCAGCAGGGAAATCCAGGGCCCCCCGGAAAACCCCTTTTAAATTTTTTGGGAAAAAAGGTTTTATGCCCTGTTGCCCGGGAAAGGGTGTTTTTAAACCCTTTCGATCTTAAGGGGGGCCCCAAAAATTTTTTGCCCGTTTTCGCACCACCACCTTTTCCCGGGACAAGGTTCTTGTCATCCAGCCCGCCTCGGGCCCTTGGGTTTTTGAGCCTTCCCCGCTCCTGAACTTTTGGGGGTGGGTGCTCCCCCAAGGAGGGTTAATTCAACCCCGGCCCCGGTGTCTCTGGGCAAGTGAAAGCCACCAGAGGACCTTGGGGGGAAAAAAGCCCGCAAACCCTCCCGCGGGTTTTTAAGACGTGCCCGAGGCCCGAGACCACCCCTCACCCCCCGAGACATCCCCCCCCTTTACCCATTTTCTGTCCCCCCAGAGATATACGGCCTTTGGGCCCTGCTTTTTAGTCCCTGAGTCGGTGGTGGATGGGGCCTTTTTTTCCCCAAAAGATGCAGACAACGCGCTTTAAATTTTTTGATGACACGTGGTGGAAAGGGGAGGGCGGCTTTTTTTTGGGAAAGAAATTTCCTGGCCGGAAACTGGTATTGGGGCAGGCGAGGGCCATGACTTTGGGGGAACCCCTCTGTGCCCCCCAAACGGGAAAGGGAACAATTTTCCAAAGGCCAAAACCTTGGGAATTTCCGACATTCAGGGTTTTGGTTTGGGATGGTTTTTTGGGTTTAAAAATGTTTTCTTCTGTCCCCAAACCCGGAAGACAAAGGCTGGGCCCGCTAGACTGGTCCCCTGAACGCGTGGGGGGTCCCTCAAAATGGCGGAAGGAAAGGGGGAGGAGGGTCTTGGTGGTTCGGTGGTTTTCTGGGCGAAAAAGGGGTGGGAGGGTGATGGGGGGGGGGGTTTATCCTGACCTGGAACCCTGGGCAGCTGAGGAACCTTGGTGGGGGCGGAGGAGGAGGCGGAACAAGGGTTGAAAAATGGTTTTTGGGGGCCCGGCGTCGGTCCCGGCCTTTTTTTGGGCCCAAATGTTCCCTCCATTTTAACTCATGCATTTTGCTGCATGTGACAAAACATGTTGGTGGGGGGTTAACCCCTTAAGGTTCCCCTTTCCTTTACTTATCTTTTTTCGGCAAAGGCGGCATAAAGAATCCTGGGTAAAAAAAGAGGGCCCTTTGGTTTAAAGAAGGCCCAATTTTAGAGGTCCCGGGGCCCTTTTTTACGGCGATAAGCCCAGGGCTTGGGGTTTGGGGGTGACCATGGGTGGGGATCATATCAGCGGACTTCTTGCCCCCAACCCCCTTTTCCCCCTTTTTTGGCGGGGGCCGTATTGCCAAAACCCCCTCAAATTAAAAACCCCGTCCATTAGGGAAGCGCTTTGCAAGCAAATTTTCGGAAAAGACCCGGGGTGGGGTCCCCCAAATTGGGCATCCTCTCATCCTTCCCAAAACCCGGGGATTGGTCCCTCCCGACTTTTTTGCATCCAGAAGCTGGGGGGTACAACAAGGGCACTGCAAGGCGTTTTCCGGGCCCCCCCGGGGGGTTTTTTCCGATTTACCGGCTTCCTTTTAAACCCCCTCTGAAAGGCTTCCCGTAAATGGGGGGCCGACTAAAATTTATCCTCTTTATTTTTTTAAAAATGCCCTTTTGCCCCCAACCCCAATTTTTGTCCCTTTTTAAAAAGGCCCCCGAAAAATTTGGAAATTTTCCACAGTTTTTGGTACACAAATTGGGCATTTGGGGTGCTTTTATGTTGGGGCGGATGCTAAGATGCTGATGAAAGACTTTTTTGGCCCTGACTGCGAGGACGAGGAGGGGAAGACTGCTAAAATGCAGGTTGCATTAAAACCCCTGAAGGACAATTGGCGACGATGTTTTTGGTTTCTTAAGGTTAAAAGGGCCTGACCCAGCGATGAAAGGCCTACGGTCCTGCAACTGACCCATCCCCTGGCAAGGTGGGGTTTTCGCCGAAATGGAAGGAGCCCCCTTTTGTACCCTTAAATTTCCGTGCTACCCCCCCTTTTTCTCGCTTTCCACCCGAATTTTTTCTCCTTTGTTCAAAAATTTTAGAAGGTATTTGGGAAAATTTTTTGGAAAAATCCCCCTTATTAAAAAACCGTTAAAAACCCGCTATTCTCAAATTTCCCTCAATCAAACCAAATTGCTTTTGGGTTTTTAAAATTTTTTTGCTAGGTGTCCTATCAACAAAACTGGGAAAAGGGGGAAAAGTTTCCCCCAAAAAACGTATCCCGTTATTTTTTTTGGGGATAATTTAAAAATATTTTTTTTCACCCTTTTAAATTTACCCCGTGGTGAATATAGAAAATTTCTGTTTTAAGATTTTTTCTGGGTCGCGTTTAAAGAATCAATGCTGGGGGCGCAAAAAGTCAAAAAAAAAACGTAAAATTTTTTTGTTTCCCCTATGATAAACTTTTTTTTTGGCAACCCAAAAAACCCTTTCCCGGGCTACAAGATTCTGGGGGTTGTAATTTATTTCAAGGGGGATTATCAACGTCCCCAAAAAGGGAAGGGTAAAATTAAAATGAACACATATCTGAAATGTATCTGATATATAAAAAATGGAGTTTTTGCACCGAACAAAGAGACCTTGCAGTTACTTAATGCATGTGTTGCTATCACCAATATAAGTTCAGGCTGCCCATTATCCAGGAAATATTTAATAGCAAACTGTTAATAATAAAGATATTCCACTACAATGTATACACTAAGTCTGGGTGAAACTGTTATACCAGTGGTTCCTTTTATATATAGTTGCGTGTCTCGTGTTCGCCCACCCCCCCCTGCTCTCCCGACGTGAATTTACGCAGCGTAGATGCTCACTTTAAAAGATTAATTACCTAACTGCATAGAATCTTCGAAATCTCTAATTATAACTTATTTTGGAAGGATCACAGCTAATTATAGTAGGTTTCTCCTGTGCTAGGAAATAGACTATTGTCGCTGAAGATGTTTAGGCCCACAGGCAGGAGCGCAGGTCCTTTCCCATATGAGACGTGAGACGAAATTGACGGCTGAAACAGTGAAACCACTGTTCTATGTAAAAACGAGGTCGCTGAATTTTTTCCAGCCAATGCCAACCACATACACATCCCAGGGTCATGACGATTCGCACACACATGTCCTCACACCTGCTCTATTCTGTAATCTGATTTGCTGGCCGCACAATAAATTACAGGAAGCGCGCCGGCAAAAAAAGGCGGTTATTGTTATAGATGATGATCAGATTTTTAACCTTAATTATCGCATGATCTGGAATTTCGATCACCATAAAACTTGCGATTTCAACTTTATGTCGATAAAAAATCGTCAAAATACACTACTCATAGTAATAGAGCATAGCGTTAAAGGGCTTTTATAGTCACAATATATACTACTTTGCTTTAAAATGAGGGACAGTTAGATAAAGACTTTTTCAAATTCATTCGGCTCAAATAGATTTTACTTTAGTCACCCAATGGTAGTATCATGATGCGATTATTACGACAAACTTGAAATCGGCAACGGTTTTTAGCTAATGTTGATCGGTTTTTCTGAAATTTCAAGACTGTATATTTAGGTGAACAATCTGACGCGTATTTAGTAATATTGCGGGCCGAACACAAGTCAGAAGTGGCAGGCAGGACTTTTGAAAGGTGGATGGATATTGTGCAAGCATAAAAGGATCTGTGTATTTTTGATCCCTGCATCTGCAATGGGTTTTGCATTATACTGTTTATGGCCAGTTTTTGGGTGACAATTTTACTTGTTGTTGTGCTGGCCTGTTCACTTTTATTTAGGATTACAGATCTTTTATAGTTAACTGCATGGTGTATTTGATAAGGCTGCCTAAAGCCTCAATTTGATTATCCCGTATGACATTTCAAATAAGGTGTTTTTTTTACTTTAGTGCGGGCGCCAGTTTTGTTCATAGACGGCACCTTTGATCTGTAAATTTGTAATACACAGCGCAATTTTGTACTCCACTGCATGGTGTACGTGATAGGTGACAAAAAATAAGTCCTTTTGTTATTCCGACCGCGTAACCACTATTTTAATTACGTGTTTTTTATTTGGAGCAAGTTTACAAGCTATTGTTCATAGAAGCCACCTTGAACTTGTAATATTTGAATCAGCAATGGTGTCGTCACCGCAGGGGTGTATTCGATAAGGTGACAAAAAACCACGTTGTTGATTATCAGTACACATTATTTACGTAGTTTTTCAATTCTGGCAGCAGTCCCAGCTTTGTTCATAGAGGCACCTTGCACTTAAAATTTGAATACAGACAATTTTGTCGTTCACCGCAGGTGTATTGATAGGTTGCAAAACCAGTTTTATCTTATTCCGTACACAATTTAACTTTACGAGTTTTTCAATTTGCGCAGTCCGCTTTTTTCATTAGATCCTCCTTGCACTCTCATATTTGAATACAAGCAATTTCGTCATCCGCACCGATAGGTGTATTGATAGTGTGCAAAAGAAACCACCGTTTTTATTATCAGTTACAACAATTTAATTACCGTGTTTTCACATTGGGTGAGTTCCAGCTTTGTCATAGGAGCACCTTGCACTTAAATTTGATAACAGCAATTTTGCTAGTCACCACAGGTGTATTGATAGGTTGCACAAAACACGTTTTATTATCAGTACAACAGTTTTAATTACGTCGTTTTTCAATTTGGCGCAGTGCCAGCATTGTTCAATAGAGCATCCTTGCACTTTAATTTTGATTACTAGCAATTTTGTACGTCCTCCACAGGTTATGATGAGGTGCAAAACCCAAGGTTTTGTATTATCCGTATCCAATTTATTTACGCTGGTTTTTCAACTTTGGCGCCAAGTCCAGTTTGTCAATAGTGCCACTTGCACTTAAATTTGTAATACAGCAATTTTGTTCAATCACGCCGGTGTATTGATAGGTGCACAATCAAAAACCAACGTTTTATTATACCGTACAACAATTTAATTATGTGTTTTTCACTTTAGCGCAGTCCACGCTTTGTTACATAGGAGCCACTAGACCTTAAAGTTGCAATAACAGCAAATTTTATTAGTCACAGAAGGTGTATTGTTAGGTGCAGAACACAACACGTTTTTATTATCCAGTACACACATTTATTACGTGTTTTCTCACTCTGGCGCAGTCCAAGCTTTTTGCTTCTTAGAGACACCTTAGCACATTAAATGTGAATACAGCCACTAATTTGTAGTCACAGCAGGTGATTTTGATAGGTGCAAAAAACCACGTTTTTTATTTATACGTTCACCAATTTTAAATTAAACGTGTTTTTCTACTTTGGCGCAGTCAGCTTTGTTTCATAGAGGCCACTTGCACTTAAATTTGAATACAGCCATTTTGTCGTGACCCCAGGTGTATTGTTAGGTGCTAAAACATCGTTTTATTATCCCGTACACAATTTATTACTGCGGTTTTTCATTGGCGCAGTCCAGCTTTGTTAATAGAGCCACCTGCACTTAAATTTGAATACAGCACAATTTTGTCATCACCGCTGGTGTACTTGATAGGTGCACATAAAACCACGTATATTATCCGTTACACAATTTTAATGACGTGTTTTGCACTTCGGCGCACGTCCAGCTTTGTTCATAGCGCACCGTTGCACTTAAAATTTGAATACAGCAATTTTGTCCAAGTCACCGAAGGTGTATTGACACGGGTGCAAAAACCCATGGTTTCTCATTATCAATACCACAATTTTAATTAAAACTTCATGTGTTTTTAACCTGTGGCGCAGGCCAGCTATGTTTATAGAGCCCCACGCTTGCATATTAAATTTGAAATACAGCTAGCATTTCTGTAGTCACGCAGGTTATTGTTAGGTAGCAAAAACCGATGTCTTTATTAATCGCTAAACAATTTAAGTTGTACGTGTTTTTCACCCTTGGCGCAGTCACCAGCTTTGTTTCATAACAGCCACCTCTGCACTTAAATTTTGAATACCAGAATTTTTGTAGTCAACCGCGAGGTTATGATAGGGTGCAAAAACCACGTTTTAATTATCGTACACATTTATTATACGTATTTTTCACCTTTGGCGCACAGTATAGCTTTTCTTGCATTAGCGCCACCCTTGCACTTAATTGAATACCAGCACAATTTTGTAGTCACCACAGGTTGTATTGATAGGTGCAAAAAACCACGTTTTGTTATCCGTACACAATTTTATTACGTGTTTTTCACTTTGGCGCAGTCACAGCTTAGTTCATAGAGCAATCCCTTGCACTTAATTTGATACAGCTATTTTGTAGTCACTGCCTGGTGTATTGATAGGAGCAAAAACCATGTTTTTTATCCATACACATTTTAATTTAATTACGTGGTTTATTACCTTTGGCGCAGTCCAGCTTTGTTCATAGAAAGCCACCTTGCACTTAATTTTGAAGATACAAGCAACTTTTTGTAGTCACCGCTAGGTGTATTGAATAGGTGCTCAAAAAACACGTATTATTACTACCTGTTACACAATGTAATTACGTGTTTTTCTTTTGGCTACAGTCTAGCTTTGTTCATAGCGCCTCCTTGCACTTAAATTTTGGAATACAGCAATTTTTTAGTCACCGCAGGTGTGTTGTTAGGTGCAAAAAAAACTTGTTTTATTTCTCAGTTACACAATTAATTACGTGTTTTTCACTTTTGAGCGCAGTCTCGAGCTTGTGTTCATAGCAGACATAAATGACTTAAATTGTGAATACAGCAATTTTGTAGTCACTGAAGGTGTATTGAAGGTGCAAAAACATGTTTTATTATCCTTACACAATTTAATTTATCGTGTTTTTCACTTTGGCGCAGTCTGCTTTGTTCATAGACGCACAACCCTTTGAACTTAAATTGAATACAGCTAATTTTGTAGTCACCGCAGGTCGTAGTTGATAGGTGCAAAAACCACGTTTTATTAACAGTAAACAATTTAATTAGGTGTTTTTAACTTTGGCGCAGTCCCAGCTTTGTTCATAGGGCACCTTGCACTTAATTTGAATACAGCGCCGAATTTGTATGAGTCAAACGCAGGTCGTACCTTGATAGGTGCCAATAAAACCACCGTTTGTTATCTCGAATAGTTTATTAAAATGCACTTGGTGCGGCCCTAGTTTTTTCAAATAGCCACGTTGCTATCGACAAATGTTTATAGAAGTAAATTTTGTAGCTATACTGTTCCTCGTTTGTCATTTGCTGCAAAAAAACTACTCAATTTCAATCCGCTTGTACACTTCTGAATAGTTTTATTGGGCCACTTGGAACTAGCTCAGTTTGGCGCTCTCGTAGAGCACCTTGTATGATATTTTTGTGAAAACTATTCAAATTCCTAGTCCTACTGGGCGTTTTGTACACTCCCTGGGACTGAAGGAAGATTTTTGTCTTACGGTTCTTCCACCATGACCGCATTATCAAGGTCATTAGCAAAGAAAACAATTAATAATTTCTAATCTTAGGTTGCTGTAGGAAATTAGGGGATTGAGAATAGCTGTGATTTGCCGTCTTTTAATAAAGAGACTTACAAATAAATCTCATACCTTCTCAAATGTTTTTTCTTTCTGAACTTGGAGCACAATGCAGAGGTGGTAGCCGAGCAAAGAGCGGGTGGGGTAGGACTGGCAGCGTAGAGGTCACCGTAAGAGAAGGTTGCTCCCTTCCAGTGCTGGCGACTAAACGGCATAGCCACGAGGATTGCCCGGTTGCAGGACCGCTCATGCCCTGTCATTGACGGGTCAGGACTGTGATATGCTCAGGTAACGAACACGCGTCAGCCCAACTCTGTTCTTCAAGTGGTTAATGCAACCTGCATCCAGCAGTCTTACCTCCTCGTTCCTCCATAGTCTACGGACACAAATCCGCGTCATCTCGCTATCATCTGCCATTCATCCACACACATGAAGGGAGGCCAGCCCACAAATGTCAACTCGTGTACAGACACACTGTTGGAAATATCCCATTTTCCGAAGACCTCTTTGATGACAAAATGCGGTTTGGGTTCAGAAGCATTTCCAACGATCAAGTGGCCAAAGAGGATGATTTTGTCCTGCTCTGACCACAGATTATCTGTTACCATTCATAGGAGGAGAGAAGGCCAGTCAATACGGCAAAATCCCAGGCGAGCGGCAACGCCTTGGAGTGCCTCTTTGCTTGTAGCCAGCAAGCTCCTGGATGCAGAATGTCAGGAGACCCTTGTCACCCTGTGTTGATGATGATCGATGTCTGACATGGCGGATCCAACGGACGGTAATTTTCAGCAGAATTTGCTTGCGAGCGTTCATCTGCTGGACCGAGGAGGAAGACAATGGGGGTCTGGAGAATGTGTCAGTCACGGGGTCCCGCTCTCACAAAGGGACTGGAGGGCGGCTCGCAGAGTCACACGCCAATGATATTGATTCCGCCAGCCATACAGTCAGCGGAAAACCCCTCGCTCCTAGCTTATCGCCGTCAAAGAAGGTCCAGGGACCTCTCAAGCATGGGCCTTCTTTGAGCAGCCTCTGATTCATCAGCGCATTGTCTTTTGCCGCATTTCCACGTAAACGCATCATAGTAGTGGCCAAGATTCTTAGGTGTTAACCACCACCACTTGTCTAGTCACGATGCCAGCGAAGATGCATGAGTTGAATATGGAGCGCAAACCATTGGCCAAAAAGGCCACACCGATGCCGGGCTTCCAAACCAACTGTCACACCCTCTGTCTCTGCCTCCTACTTCCTCCGCCACACCAAGCGTTCATCAGGTGGCCATCGTCTCTCAGAGTCTGTTCAGGGATCAGCTCTCGCTTCAAGCCTCACACGAAGCGCGCGAGTGAGGTAACACCAGCAACCTCCAACAGAGACCCATCCTTACCCTTCTACACTTCCTCCAGTTTGTCGACCTGCTGCAACGTACAGCTGGCTCAGTCTAGCTCAGCCAGCCTTCTGTCTCTTCCAGGTTTGGGAGCAGAAGAAACACTTTACCCAAACCATCCCAAGACAAAAAGCCTGAATGTCGGCAATTGCCAGGGCTTTTGGCCTGTAATGTTGCCTTTCCGTGCGTATGGTGACAACAGATGGGTTCCGCTAAGCTCCTGGCACTTGCCTGCTCACAATACCAGATGATCTCTCACCTTTCCAACGAGAAGAGCAGACATTTTTTTGTGCCAGAGAAAAGCCGTCCCTGCCATGGCCAGCTACGTGTAATCTAAAATTTCAAGCGCGCCGTTGTCTGGCATCCTTCATCCGGCTTTGTTGGTTTAGATTAGGCGCGTGAGTGCAAGAACACGCGTGTCAGCAAATAGTCCACTCCTGACCCCGGTCAAATGGTCCAGTAAGCACGGCCAAGGCCGCTATATCTCTGGAACCAGCTCACTGGTGGATGGGTGGATGTCTCTTGGTGGTGACGGGTGGCTCTACAGGCTCGGAGCCGCTCTTCAAAACCGCTGGGGATGGTCGATGGGTTCTTATCCCCAACGGTCTGCTGGTGGGAATTCAAGGGCCCAGAGGAAACCAGGCGTGTGGTTGTTGAGTTAATCTGTCTTGTGAGGACCGTCCACTCACCAGGTCAGGAGCTGTGGACAAGGTATGCGCAACGACGGATCCCGCACGCGCGTGGATGCGGTGACACCAAGATTACTGTGCAAGTAAGGTAGGTGTGCTGATAACGGTCACGAAATCTTCTGGCCCGCCATTAGATCGGTCAGGGCTGGAGGCTCATCAAATTGCCTGGCACATGTCAATGAACCTTGTCGTCAGAAATTTTCACTAAAGCGGCTAACCCGGGGTCTGGACTGACCGGCTGAGGAAGGCTCGAGGTCTGAGTTCGAAATTCGTCCGTTCGACAACCTGCTTTCATCCAAGCATTGGACTTGCGTTGCAGAGTTCAGCTTGGCCCTCACCCGTCAAAATATAAATAAACCTGTCTCATTGTCACGTACAGGCAATAAACTGGAATTCCAACCCTCCACAGATGCTCCAGCGATTCATTGGGGAAAGCAGCGCTCAATGCCATTTAACTGCAGTAGACGACAGTGACACATGCCTGACAAGCAGCGGTCGCGGAAATCGGGGTGTTGAGTCCACCAGAGTGGAGGCAGGTGAATTGAAAGAGAGCTCTGCACACCATCCTTGCCAGTTTTGAAGAAGCACCAAAATGGTCAGTCGCGAAAAATGCCCTTTGGATTCAGCATGAGCATTGTGTGATCTAGTTCTGGAACGATCGTTGGACACTCCTAAAACATCAGGTCTTGCCAGGCGACGGTGAGGAGATGGACACTGCCATGCGGACACCAGGGAGACTCTTTCTCTCCGTCGAATCCACAAGGCATGACAGTTTCACAATTGTATCGGTCTTCATTAGGCAGTGGTTCGGGTTACAGGCTAGTGCTAGGGGCGAAGCCTCAGCTCTCAGGGTGCATCATCTGAGGCAAGTTCAGGGCTGTGTTGAAGCTGTGCCGGAGGAAGCGGAGGAGGTATTTCTGGACACCGACGTTACGACGTCCCTGCCTTGGAAAGAAGGTTGTTGGTTGTATTTTTTTTGTTCATTTTTTTTTTTTCTGTTTACCCCCCCCCCCCCCCCCCCCCCCCCCCCCCCCCCCCCCCCCCCCCCCCCCCCCCCCCCCCCCCCCCCCCCCCCCCCCACCCCCCTCCGTTTTTTGTCTTTCGCTTCTTTTATTTGTTTTGTCTTTTTTTGGTTTTGCGCGAATTTGAGGCGGAGGAGGAAGATGAGGACAGATCATGTTTGCAGTGCCCCTCGACCCAGAGGCTTGGGAAATCAAGGCTCTATCTCTCACTTGAAGTGCATTGGAATGCTACATTTCTCCAACATGAAATCCTCGCTAGAGATGGCGAATTTATCAATAATTCGATTCGTTCACTTCGCCGAATTTTCGACAAAAGTTTGTTTCGTACCGAAATTACTCTGTCGCACGAATCGCGGTTAAAAAAGCATCTATTTCCAGCTGCACAGAGCCTTTACAGGGGGCTGTAGATCGTTTGATGCCATGATCTAATATGCAGAGGGTGCTTGGTTTGGTATTCATACATTTGTGTTTAGTATGACACGCAGATGACCTGCCGCGCTTTATGGAATCGCTTCACTAATAAAATTACCTGGCACTTAAGAGGGGCAAAACTGACCAAAAAATCAAGGCAGGATGTAGCTCGTGATAAAGTGATGCCAGCAAAAGTGGAAAAAAACAAGCTGAGAGCTCAGGTGGCAACATTAGTGACAGTGTGTGGAGGTGACGGCGGCACCAAAGCAGCATGAGGTCAGGCTGTGGCACAATGAATTCTAGAGGTGGCAAAACACGAGGAAGCCACAGAGTGGCACAATGGACTGAGCAGCGAGTACGGTGGCAGCAGTTTGAGGTCAGGGACGCACCCAGTGGCACAATTGACATTTCCTGGAGGGGCAAAACAGTATTAGGGCCACAGAGTGGCACAATGATACTAGATACAGTGTGGATTTCACGACAGCAGCAGCATGAGATACAGGGCAGTGGACACAATGACATCTGGAGCGGCAAAAAAGTATTGGCCACAGAGTGCACAATGATACAGTGTGGAGGTCACGAACAGCTGCAGCATGAGATCAGGCTAGTGGCACTAATGAATTCTGGAGGCGGCTTAAAACAGTAGTAGTCCACAGAGTGGCCACAATCTCACAGTGTGGAGGTCACGGCGGCAGCAAGTTTAGTGATCAGCAAGTGGCACAATGACATTCTGGAGGCGGCAAAACAGTATTAGGCCACAGAGTGGCTCAATCACCAGTGTGGAGGTCACGGACTGCAGCAGTATGAGATCGGCAGTGGCACAATGACATTCTTGGAGGCGGCAAAAACAGTAAATTATGCAAGAAATGGCACAATCAACAAGTTGTGGAGGTCACGACAGCAGCAGCATGAGATCAGGGGCAGTGGCAACAATGGACATTTGGAGGTGGCAAAATCAGGAGGAAGCCACAGAATGGCACAATGATCGAGAGCGGAGGGTCTCGGCGGCAGCAGAATGAAGTTCAGGAAGTGGCACAATGAACCTGTGTGGAGGGCACGGCAGGAGTCACAGCAGCAGCATGAGGTCAGAGAGTGGCACAATGACATTATGGAGGTGGCACAAACCAGGAGGAAGCCACAGAGTGGCCACAATGACTGAGAGAGGAGGTCATCGGCGGCTGCAGCTTGAGGTCCGGCAGTGGCACAATGGACACATTTGGAGGACTTTCGGAAGCAGCCACAGAAGCAGCTGAGGTCAGACAGTGGACACAATGACAACAGCTGTGGATGTCACCGGGCATCAGCAAACGCAGCAGCAGAGCATGAGGTCATAGAGTGAGTACGTGGCGCAACAATGACAGAGTGTTGAGGTGGTCGGCATTACAGTCCCTGGTAATGATGTGAGTGGCAAGATGGAGAAAACTGGCAGAACAGACGGTGTGGAATCAGGTGGGTGGCGGGCATCAGGAATAGTGGTGAGGCAGGTAGTTTTGAACACAGAACTCTGACGCCTAAGGGCATTGGTGTTGTGGAAATCCTGGCCGATCCACGCTGATGTTCTTTGACAAAAGGTCAAGTCAGTCAACTATTCCCGTGGACAAGCGGGTTCTCCTTGGGGTAACGGTAGGCCCCCGCCGCACTAAACACCACTCTGATGCACACACTTATAGGCCGGGCAGGAAAAGCTTCATCCACTGCAACTACGGCAATTTTGTGGCCACACATCCCAGTTTGGGGTGCTGCCCAGTAGTCCAAGCGATCGTATAACTGTGGTGGCAGAGTGCTGTCCAAAGTAGGCCACAACCTGTTGGTTCACGGGATGCTCCAGGTCCTTGCTGCTGCTGCTTGGCGACTGCCATATCACTCAATAGGCAGGTGAAGGAAGATTGATCATCAGTGGATCTCCAGACTTAGGTTACTACTAATTGGAGCTGCGTAATCGCCTCCTAATCCCCCACCCTTCCCCCAGCAGCCAGCGGGCAGTAGTACGCGAGCGGCTGAGGTAACACCCGGTAAGACCTTGTCAGAGGAGGGGACGATGCCGCACATATGGCAGCGGCCAACTGATTATGGAGCATTTCCCTATAGTATTTGAGTTTGTCTCTCCCTCTCAATGCTGGGAAAAGGCTCCCATTTTGGAAGGTAGCGAGTGGTCCTAATAGGGTGGAGCAGCCAGAAGTTCTTCCCTCTGCGGATGCTGACATATTCGGCCTGTTCACTAGACCCAGGCAAATATGCAATGCTGCTACGGGCCTTGTTTGCACACAGTCACTACGAGGGTGCTCCACTGCCTTCCATTTCCTCTGTTATACGCCATGGTGCTTGGGGGGTACCTGCCTCCATCTACATCATCATCTCCATCCACATCTCCTCCAGTGCTCCCTGCATCCTCCTCTCTTGTCACACTGGTAGAATATTCACTCATTTCACCAGAACAATGCTTTTTCTGCTCCAATGTCCTCCTCCTCCATTTACAGTACCCAACCGGACCTCCCAACTGTGGCCCGAGATGTAGTCGAACGTCCTCCAGTCCCACTGCCCAGACAGAATTTTTCAGCATCGGTTCCAGGACATGAAGCAGTGGTATGACGTTCATTCATTCCACATAGTCCTGGCGACTTAGAAATAACCGTGCCTACTCGAATGGCACTCAACAAATGGCAGTGTCACGCACAAGAGCTGCCAACTGGCTGACATCAAAAGTTACCACAGGGGAGTAATTCTGTATGACTGGATCATCAAAAAAATCGTAATGGCCTTTCTCTGGTTCATACAGTCGGTCAACCATGTGCAGACTGGACATTCCAAAGGGTGGACAACATCGCATATCAGGTGTGTTCGGGAGGCCGTTCTGCCGCTGCCAACTCGATGGAGGGTGTTCCTGGCATTTTGTTTCGAATGGGATAAAGTGCATGCACCAGTTTCCTGGCCATTTCTCATGAATGTTATGAAGATCGGTGGAAGACTTCAGGAACCCTTTTCACAACTGATTGACACACATGCGCAATGCAGGGCGCATGGACACTCCATCATCGGTGCAGCCCAGCGGACATCCATGTTCTACCATTGTCCGTCACTGATGGTTCCGATTTGCAGTTAGGCACGGAGAAAGCCACACATCGATTTCTTGTGACATGACGCGTGAGCTGTTTCCTCCCAACTGTGTGTGACTTCGTTTGAAGATGCAAGCCAGGTGTCAGAACTGCGTGACAACGCTGTGACCCATACACATGATGGTATGATGGGCAGTACTTGTGGAGGCTGAGATGCGTGGCCGGGTTGGGAGCGGTGGTGCAGGAGGTGGCAGGAGGACATATGGAGACTAGGTTCAGAACGTGTTGAACAACGTGGAGAGAAAGCGGGCGTCTCCTGTACAACTAATGGGACTGACCGTAGTTACCATGCTCAAGGGACAATCCGAGCTGACGTGCAAATTGGAATACAAACAGATAAGCTCATGGACTGGACCCACTTTCTGTTATAATATTTGATGAAGTGCTGGTACTGCCTTTTTGGGACAAGAAATTAAGGCTTGGACAAAATCTCCATCTTGCTCGGCACAAGACATTAGTTCTCTGAACGGTGCAGAGTCAACCATTGGATAAGGAAGGACTGCAGTTACTCAACACCTTGACAGGGAGCACGGTCAGCTGCTGCACCTTATGATGGTTGACGCATACAGTTGGTCTATTTGCAATCGCTCGCTGAAACGACTGCTAGCACACATGTAGTAGCGAGGAGCAGGAGGCATCTGGGACCGGGAGATGATGTCATAAGAGAACACAGCTCCCTTGTCTTAGGCAGGTGGTGGAGCCTTGAACTGCTGCAATGGTCATGCAGTGCCACATGGGCCTGCTGCTGCTGATGTTGCTGCGGCACGGCAGGATGGACCTACCACATACTGAAGCAGTTTCTCACCAGGCCACAGGTTGGGTCTGACGCTGCATGTGTTGACTGTCAGGGTACGTAGGTGCCAAAGTTAGCCTCCCCTGGCCCCGCTTCACTTTCGCACACAGATTCTACATATACCCATATTCGGCTCCTCCGGTGTCATTAGCAATGAACTGCCACAACGCCGAGTATCGGATTTTTCCGCCACGCTCAGCACTGATGTGGACTACTGCACTGCCTCTGCCTCGCTGTGCCCTGTGCTGCTACTTGCTATGGACCTGCGAAGCGGGTTTTTTTACCCCGTTGGCCGCTGGCATCCCGACCTCACACCCTGCTGATTTACCTGCATGACTCACGGCCACACGAACCCACTTGCTCGGCTGCCTGCTGCCTGACGCGCAAGCTGACGCCCTCTTCCTCTCTTTCGATTGAATGTAAGCCACCTTGCCTCACTCGGCTCCCATGTGACACGGTCGGACTTACATCATCCTTTACTATTTGTGTTTCATCATCATCTAATGTCCTCATTCACACGTCTTGGTATGCCCGAGGCTGACACTCTCACAACATGACCTCCCATGACACTCTCCACATCTCTATCTTTGCGCCTACTGCAAGAAGCAGGCGTTAATTGGCCCATTTCATTCGCTGCAAAGTGAGCCTGCTGGGAATGCCCTCCTTCAAATTGTTCACTACCTCGCTATATAGTGGCGCTGAGCCCAGACCACTATTAGATCTCTGGCAGAGGGAACGGATGGGACAGAGGGGGCTGAGGACAGGTCAGGGCCGCTGACCCGTCCGGAGCCATGCCATACTAATGGTTGTGTATTGACGGTTTTTCCAAACCGACTCTTGGCTGGGAGGTCAGATGTCCATATGGGAGGAAGTGTATCGACTCTAGTAAAACACCAATCAAGAACCTTCGGTTGCTGAAACAACAACCACGGCCGCTAGAGTGACAGGCACAGGTTCGTTGGCCTAACCGAGTGAACACCCTGCTGCAGACGTACCCTTGCCTGTGCTGCGACCTGGGCCTGTTCCTGGAATGTTTGTGCCATGCCACTCGCAGGTTGACAAGTCGCCTGACAACTCTATGTCTGACATGCGTTTGTTCTAAATGTACTGACACTGTTTTGATGATGGATATCTGTATATGATCAACAATATACACCCTGTTTTTGACTCCAAATGACCCAGTACACAAGGCTTGAGTAATCACTTGGATATAAATTGCGCTCCAATCTCAAATGGCAGGAAAAATTACTTGCTATGTTGTCGTTTAAAAACATGTGTGTTTTACTAAGTGTAAAGCACAAACAGGCTTAATTAAACCTTCGGTCTTGAACTTAGGCCTGCAGGAATAATGTATATATTTTGAAGTTGAAAAAGACGGTTTTTTTTGTCAGCCACACAGCAAAAACAATGCTTAATTAACACCCTGGATGTTAATTGCGGCCCATAGATATTGAGCCCCACACAAATAGACGCTTGTAGGCGTGTTACAATTGACGTGTTTCCTCTACGCCACACAAAAGAGACTACGTTGTATGTTAACCTTTGCTATGTGAAGTTGGCTACAGGAAAAAATGTATATTTTTGGCGTTGTAAAAAGGACGGTTCTGGGGTCCCGCCACATCCAGCAAAACAAAGACTTTAAATTATACACCATGGATGTAAATTGAGGCTCATAATAGAATTGAGCAGCCAAAAATGAAGTGGTATTTTTATTGTAAAAAGCTGTTTCTTAAATTGATACAACAGGAACTGCTTAGATCCCAGTGGATATTGGAATGTATATTGGCAGCCTGCAGACCCAGAACACCAAACCATGGACGCACACTGGGACTTTTCAGATCCCAATACCCCAATAAAATTTGAAATAGAACATTAAGAGAACTAGTCTCTGAGACAAGCTGAGGACACCCCACAGAATTTGCTATATGAAAATCAATTCTTCAGTAAGAGCTATCAGCCGCGGCAGCACCTTCCTGATGAGCACATTGAGGGAGTGTGAGCTCCCGGCGTCGCGCCCGGGACTTATGGGTTCCCCGGTGACGTCAGAGTGCTTTGCCCCATGTAGCGCCATGTGCTCGCAGCCATTTTATCAATCAAAAGCATACTTCGTTCACCCGAAGTACCCAAAAGTTCGACTTCGGTCCGAACCGAAGTTTTCCTGAAATTCTAAACGAATTCCACTTCGTTAGAATCAATTCGCCCATCTCTAATCCTCGCATTAAGGCCATCAAAATGAACAACAATTACTGGGTGGCCACCCTCCTGGATCCCCGGTACAAAGCAAAACTCAGCACTTTCCTTCCACCCCCCAAATAGAGAGTAAAATGCAGGAAATGGAGACCTTGCTGATTGATCAACTGGAGACATCTGTTTCGTCTGCTTCACGTTCTTCAAATGTCACGGTGGAACAAAGTCAGCAACGTGACAGCAGTAGAGTGCCAAGCAGTGGCAGCAGCAGCAGCAGGCAATGTGGCAGAAGCCTAATGGGTGACCTCTGGCAATCTTTATTTACCACCTCACCAACGCATGTAATGCAAGGCACACATCCCACACAATAGACAGCTTAAGATCATGGTGCACGACTATTTTGCGTCTCAACACGATGCTTTTGGATGTGTTCCGGACCCAATCGACTTTGGGTATCCAAAATGGATGAATGGCCCGAGCTGCTTGACCACGCCATAGAGGTGTTGTCCTGCCCAGCAGCCAGCGTCTATCTGAGCGGGCCTTCAGCCACAGCTGGGGGAGTAATTACAGGCAAAATGCATCCGGCTTTCCACAGATAATGTGGAACGTTTGACTTTCATAAGATGATCAGGCATGGATCTCTGATGATGTTGTGGCCCCAATTGCCGAGGTCACCGATTAGTTGCCGGTCTACTTCACATTCCTCTTCAAAAGAAATTGGTCCTCTTGAAAACTTTTTTTTAATGATCATTTCTTACTGCAATTTTTATTCTCAGTTCCCAAAAGTTCATTTGCTGGTTTTGCTGTGAGGGAGACTGTAAAGACACCCAAAGGGTTTCATGACAAAACCCTATTCCATTATCACTTCATCTTTATAATTTTTCGCAATTTCAATGGTTTTGGGGTCATGGTACTGTGAGATACAGCTATAATCATGGACCTTTGGAACAGAAATGTGGCTTCTAAGTGGCATTTCTCCCTCAAAATTTTTTTGGGTCATGCTGCTTTGAAATGCAGCAATACTACAGGTCCTATTATAAAAAAATGTTGTTTCTAACAGACATTTGTTCTTCACAATTGTCAAAAATTGCTCAAGGGTCATGTTTTGAATTTTTGTTGGCATTTTGCTGTGACATGCAGCTATACTACAGGTCCTATTTAAAAAAATTTGTTTTGACAGCATTTGTTCTTCACAATTGTCAAAAGTGGTCAAGGGGATGGTGTGTAAAAAAAACGGAATGGTAGGACACGTTAATGGGAAATATTGAAAAATGACTTTTTTTTGCAAGATCTTTTAAAAGAGCTCGCAATCCTGTAGTGAGACAACCCATTTAAAAACATTTAAAAAAAAGGAAATAAAGATGTGGGGGATTCCATCCTATTTTAAAAAAAGTGTTTTCTAGAATTAAACTACTAAAAAAAAATGCATGCACAAATAGTGATACAAATATTCCCCTGAATTGTACAAGGGAGGTACAGGAAGACTTGAACAGATGTAGGTTTCCCCGGAAAGGGATAGTCAATGCCAGTTAACTAAAATGGGGGGTTAAAAGACTCCTTTTTCCGCACTTTTTTAATCTGTGGGTCAGACAGGTTTTTAAAGGTATACTGCGGTCCAGTAAGGTATAGCCAATGCCAGTTCAACTAAAAAGGTGGTTCAAAGACTCCTTTTTTTGGCATTTTTAAACTTGGGGGGCATGCAGGTTTGGGGCTCATGCTGTGGCCCAGGACAGGGGTAGTTATGTCCCGTTCAACTAAAATGGTGGGTTTAAAAACTCCTTTTTCCCGACTTTTTAATCTGGGGTCGAGGGGTTTAATGGTCATCTGCGGTACAGGAAGATATTGTTAATGTCGTTAAATAAAAAGGTGGTTCAAAGACTCTTTTTCGGCACTTTTTTAAACTGGGGGTTTTCAGGTTTGGGGTCATGCTGTGGCCCCGACAGGGACAGTCTATGTCCAGGAAACTAAAAAGGGGATTCAAAGATCCCTTTTCCCCGCACTTTTTTAATCTGTGGTTCAGACAGGGTTTTAAAGGGCATATTGCGGTACAGGACAGATATAGTCAATGCAGTTCAACTAAAATTGGGGGTTTAAAAAACTCCTTTTTCCTGCACTTTTTAAACTGTGGGTTCTGCGGTTTGGGGCTTGTGGGCCCAGGAAGGGGTAGTTTATGTCGTGAAACTAAAATGGTGGTTAAAAAGACTCCTTTTTTTGGCATTTTTAAAACTGGGGGTCATGCAGGTTTTGGGGTAAAGTGCGGGCCGGACAGATTAGTTAAATTTGTCAAATTACTAAAATGGTGGTTCA
>JAODAL010049605.1:0-28046 GCA_025379985.1 Phyllomedusa bahiana | reverse complement strand
CAACCAATCAGCTCTTTTCTGCATTTTTCTCTATTTTGAACTGCCCCGCCTTTAAATTTTGATTGGTCAATACTTCTCCATAGTTATAATGGGTCACTGTCCTCCTATTCTGATTGGCTGGTTCTGACGACCATGAAAGCGCTTACAGAATTTGAATTACTGTTTTTCCCCGGCAATTTTTCAATATCCAAATTTCCTGATATAGCGCCGGCCCAAATTTTTTGAAAGTGATTTTTTTATTTTATTTTATTTTTTTAAGGGTTTGAGCTCTTTTTCAGAGAATGTTTTACACCAAATAAAGGCGTTTTTTTTTTTATTCATACCCCATGCCTCACGGCGCTGAGAGACGAGATTTCTGTTGCGATCTTCTATATGTTTCCCCCTCATGTTACTTCTCGCTTCACTTCCCTCCGCCGGATCATTTAGACCAGAATCAACTAGGTCTGCCTGTTGGAGCTGGCGAGCGCTGCAATGCCCCGCACTTGCTGACCCGCGATTCTACATCCCTCAGAGTTTTTGAATGCGCGGCCTCCCGCCCCGGAACGCCCACACCGCGCCCATTACATGCCCCTTCAGTGAGGGGGCATCCGAAAGTGGCGAACGCTGCGCCTAACATCGCATCCCGCATCCGACAGGGATTCGAGTTGGTGAGGCGCAGATACCCAGAAAACAGGCGTAAATCCCATTCAAACATGTCGCCCTAAGTCTGAATGGAGATAAAATCAAAAACTCTTTTTCTTAACCATCTAAACCACTAGTAATATTTTTATAAAATCTTTTTAATCCCCTTGACAACCAGGGAGGTTGTATTAACCCATATACTACGCTAAAGTCCCACTGAACCGGAAACCGATGCCCAAGGGTACAGTTTTAATAGGTTAACTTTTGATAGGTGTAATAGGATTTTTCCTATTTGAGCCCGAAGTCAAAAGAGCATCCCTAAAACACACAATCATAGAGGTCAATGAGTACTATTGGTTCCTATTTTCTTTGTGGCTGCTGTAAAACATATTTTTCAATGCATTATGGTAAAAAGCAACAGCGCACACTTTGTCCTTGCACAAGGCCCCCTGTTATATGTGACCACCCTTCTCAAAAATTTCTGTAAAACATTTTTAGTTGAAATTTGAGACCCCTAGTCCCTGCGCTTTCAATTTAAATACAGTTACTGAGATAAACCTAAAGTAGGACTAATGGAAAAAATATTTAAGTCTTACATGTAAAGTTTTACTGTGCATAGTAAATTTTTAACCTGTACTTCCTCCATACTAGCGATGCTACACTATGTACCATTAAAGCCGATTTTTAATTCTCGTACGCTACACTATGTAACTAGAGACAACATAATTTTGGACATATATAATTTTCTATGATTTGACTTATTACAAAGCTGTTTAAATGTTGCCAGATCCTAAGACAACATGTGAGTCTTGCTTCCTTGGACCACACACAGTGCCTGACACCTCTCCCTAGAGTCTATGGACTCCTACCAATCATGCTTGAAATCTATCGAAAAATAAAAGTGTCATGGATCATGCCACGGTCTGTGGCCTGGATCGCAGACGTGTCCATGCCCATGTTTCTGTGACCTCTGCGGCTTCCTGTGCGGGGCTCGCAGTGGCTGTGTCACCTGGTCCCATACCTGCTGCTGCGGCTGCGCAGTGTTACTCACCTGCCCGCGATCCTGCATGTCTGTGTCCTCTCTGGCTTCCACGCCCTGTGTGCTCGCTTCCTAGAGCGTGTGCTGCAGCCTTCTGATATTTTAAAGGGACAATGTCCCAATTTCCTGGTCCGTTACCTGTGACCCCTGGCTACTTAAAGAACTTCCTGCCCTTGCTCCTGGTCAGTTTGTTGGTATTCATCCTTAGATCATTACTTTGTATACAGTATTACTTATTATGAGGCAACAGTTAGAGATGGGCGAATCGATTCTAACGAAGTGGAATTTGTTTACCATTTCAGGAAAACTTCGATTCTGAACGAAGCCGAAGTTTGGGGTGATTCGCGGGAAAGAAGCGTGTTTTTAATTGAAAAATGGCGCGAGCACATGGCGTTACATGGGGCCCAAAAAAGTCTGGGAGGAAGAAAGGAGTAGCCTAAATGATATGTGTAAGATGAAGCCAATCAGAGACCGCCGGGGATTTTGTGACGTCACCGCACTAAATAAGTTTCCCGGGCGCGACGCTGGGAGTTCCCATTCATCTCTCTGTGCCGTGTTGTACTGCTGCAGCTCCAGTATTAGCGGGCTCACACAAAAGAAAGACCCTTTTTTACAGCGATTTTTGGGGGGTGTCACAGCTTTTTCTCAGAGACTGCTTCTCTTACGTTCTAATTTTGGGTTTTGTGGGGTATTGGAATTGAAGTCCAGTGTGCGTCCAATTCAGCTGCATATACATTTTAATGCTATCTGCTCAGTTCTTGAGCACATTGAATATCCAAGGGTTATCTAACCCTGTTGTTGCTGTTGTATTCAGTTAAAGAAACAGCTTTTTTACAATTCAACCACTTAATTTTTTGGCAGCTCATTTCTTTTGGCAATTTAGATCCAAGGGTTAATTAAATGTTTTTTTCTGTTGTGGTCAGTTTAAAAAAAAACAGTGTTTTTCAACGCCAAAGAAGAAATTTGCCTGTAGCATAATTCATAAACCCAAGTTAATTAATGTGTTTTTTACTGCTGTGTGGTCAGTAAAATACACGTCGTTTTAAAACGATACAGAGCAGGTAATTTTTGCCAGGTAATTTCTTTTGCGCAATTTAGATCAAAGGGTTAATTAAGTGTTTTTATGCTTTTGTGGTCAGTAAAAGAAACTGTGTTTTTCAACGTCAAAGAAGAAATTTTGCCTGTAGCATAATTCATTTCCGAAGGTTAAGTGTTTTTTACTGCTGTTGGGGTCAGTAAAATACACGTCGTTTTAACACGCTACATAGCTCGTAATTTTTGGTGCTCATTTTTTTGCGCAATTTAAATCCAAGGGTTAATTAAGTATTTTTCTGCTGTTGTGGTCAGTAAAAATACACGTCGTTTTAACACGCTACAAAGCTGGTAACTTTTGGCAGCTCATTTCTTTTGCGTAATTTAGATCCAAGGGTTAAGTGTTTTTCTGCTGTTGTGGTCACTAAAAGAAACGGTATTTTTCAACGCCAAAGAAGAAATTTTGCCTGTAGCATAATTCATATCCTAAGGTTAATTAAGCCTGATTGTGCTTTTCTATTCATAAAATACACAAGTTTTTAAACGGCACATACAAGTAAATTTTTCCTCCATTTGGGGAGGCAATTTTATCCAAGGTTATCCAAGCTTGTTAGGCTTCTTTTGGATCAAATAAGGGTGGTATTTATCATATACATTTTTCTTCTTTAAAACAATCTGTTCTTTTTAGAAAAAATATGTCAACAGAGAGGTGGCGGCTTTTACATAAATAGCAGGGGCAAAACATTCCGGAGAGGCACAGTCCAGCACAGTAAGGGGTGCAGGGGGGGTCCTGGGTGACCCCAAACCGCCGTTCTTTTTTTCGGCCATTTTTTGACCAAAACCCCCGGGGTTCTTGAGGGGTTGACTAGGTCATCCCTTCCCCCCAATACATGACAACCCCACCCAATAGCCTGGGAACGCAAAAAAACCCTTAGTTGGCCCGGGGGAGAGGTCGCGGCCCTCCCCTTCCTAAAACCCGCCCCTTCCCATCCATGCCCCAGCCAGAGATCACTATGTGGTCTGGGCTTAGCGCACTAACACAGAATGAAAATTTGGGAGGATAGTAACAGCTACTGGCACGTAAAAGGGGGCCAATTCCCCTGCTTCTTGCAGTAGGCGGCAAATATAATGGGGAATGGCATGGGGGGTCATGTTGTAGGTTCACCTCTGCATCCCCAACCTTTGACTCACCAGTCAGAGCGTTGGCGTAAATTCGCTACTCTGGGGTGTGGCAGTTCTTGTTAAGACACTAGGGCCAAAATAGGGGAAATTGTAGAATCTGTGGGCAGAAAAGTAAGCGTGGCCAGGAGCTAACATTTGCATACGGCCCTGCGTCAACACATACAGCGTCACCATCCGGGGGCCGGGGGGAAAAATTCTCAGATTTTGGCCCATCCTGCTGCCACAGCAACAACAGCACAGCCCATGGACCATCCTTTTGCAGCCAGTCAAGGCTTCACCACGTCGCAGAAGGAGTTTTTCTCTTTGCATCTTCTCCCGGCCCCGTTTCACTCGTCCCCCAGTTAGAAATCCGCTGGGCTACTGGGGGACCAAACGGGTTTGCCACAACTTCTGGGTTTCATGGGAACTTCCCGCCCGGCCGTGTGTTGGGATCGAGGGGTGTTCAGGGGGGCGGGGGCCATCGACCCCAAGGGGAAAACCCCTTTTCCACGGGAAAAGTGGGAAAGATGACCTTTTTCAAGATGAATCAGGGTGGACGGGCCCGGGTTTTCAACCCCCAATCCTTCGCCAGATTACATCCCGTGACGCTTTACCCAAACTTGAAATGATCTGGGTTTCAAACCTGCCCCCAGCACTATTCTATGCCGCCACCCCCTGATACCAACAGCTGTGCTATTTCTCCATCTGCCTACCACCATCTTTACCATTGACTGTATTGCCAACCACCTCCACACTCGTTTCTTACCAATCTATGACCCATGCTGCTCTGCTGTTGCTGGGGCTGTACCTCCACACTGTGTCATTGTGCACCTTTGATCATGCTATTGCTCCTGCCGTCACCTCCACTCTCGTCATTGTCCACTCTGGCCTACTCCCGTTTTTTGCCCCTCCCCGAATTTTATTGTCCCCTCTCTGACCTCTGATGTGCTGTGGCTGCTCCGTGCCCCCACACCTTTCATTGTGCCCCTTCTGACCTCTGCGCTGCTGTTGCTCCTGCCTGACCTCCAAACTCTATCATTGTGCCCCCCTGTGGCCTACTTCTGTTTTTGCCACCTCCAGAAAGTCATTGTCCCCTCTGCCTCATCTGTGCTGTTGCCCCTGCGTGACCCTTCAAACTCTTCATTGTGCCACCGTGGCCTACTCCGTTTTTGCCACCTCGAGAATTCATTGTCCACTCCTGACCTCATGCGCTGCTGGGGCTGCTGCCGTGCCCTCCACTTTTCTGTCTTTGCCATGCCTGACCTCATCTGCTCGGCTGTGCCGGACCCCAAGCCACTCCCCCCCAAGCACCTCCAAGCACCGTGGAAGTAACAGGGGAGATGGAGGAGGGATCCCAAATCATTCCCGCACATGGCCTGCAGCATGCTGTTTTGCCGGCTAGTGACACTAATAGCACCACCAGCAGAGGGATGACTTCTGGCTCTCCCCCTTCTTGGCCCCTCGCTTCCGGGTAAAAAAGGGGACCCCTTTTTTCCAGCGCTGAGAGGGGGGACAACTAAAAATACTATAGAGAAATCCTCCATATCATTTTGCTAACTTCCAAAAACTTTTTTTTGGCCAAGGCAATTCTACCCCCACAGCTTCTTCATTTTTACCTAAAAAAAATTAACCAGTTTATTTTTAAAAAAGGGGGTTTTTTTTTTCTTGTGAACCCCCTTTTTGAAATGCAGCGATGGAATTGAAGGAAACCAAAAAGGAATTTTTAGCTGCTTTTTCATTTTTTTATTATTTTTTAAAAAAAAACAAAAACAAAAATCAAAAGGGGGGGGGGGGGGGGGGGGCAGGTTGGGGGGGGGGGGGGGGGGGGGGGGGGGGGAAGGTTGGGGGGGGGGGGGGGGGGGGGGGGGGGGGGGGGGGGGGGGGGGGGGGGGGGTTTGTTTGTATTATTGGGTTGTTTGGGGTTTTGGGGAATACCATTTTTTTGAGTATTAGGTCTTTTCCTCGTTTTTTTTCCGAGTCATATTTAAGGGAAACCGCTTTATTTTTTGGCAGTTTTTTTTCCCCCTAATGCCCCAAATTTTTTTAGTGGGATTCAAAGGGCCCATATGGCGGTTTAAAAAAATTTTTAAAAAAAAGTTTTATTTTTTAAAAAAAAACCACCCCAAAGGCCCTTCCCGGAAAAATTTTTTTTTTTTCCCCCCTATTAAACCGAAAAAATTTTTTTAAAATTGCCCTTTTTGAAACAATTTAGAACATTTTTAAAAAGGGCATTTTTTTTTTGTCTAAAAAATTTATGAGAAACCAAATCTTCAATTTTTAGCCCGGAAAAACTTAAGGTTTTAATTTTTCCTGCACTGAAAGGGTAAAAGGGTTGTCAAATGGGAACCAAAATCTTTCAAAATTTTTAAAAATTTTTTTTTTTTTTATTTATTTTTTTTAATTTTTTTTAATTTTTTTTTTAAATTTTTATCGAAACCTCGCTGCCACGCAAATTCACTCAGGGTAACGATGGTAGACTCCCCCGCAATCCCATCCGCTTTGCGGGGGGCCTCTTGAAATCGGACCTATTTAATTCTCGGGCTCCCTGCGTGGCTTTTCCCAAACGTCCATTACTTGGCTTGCGATCTGGATGGGGTGGCTTCGGTAACCTACTACTGTGTTCTTTGACGCTATCATAGGATCTTAGCCCTCACTTTTTTTTTTTCACTGACGCTGCCATGACTTTAAGGCTGCATTCCCCGCTTCAGTTTTTTGGTCAGTTTTTGCCCCGTAAGTGAACAGGAATTTTAGATGAAGGATTCTAAGAGCGCGGCAGCCCATGTGCGTGTCAAAACTAAAACACAACATTGTATGAAGACCAAACCAAGCTCCCTCTCATATTTAAGCATGGCACAACATTCTACAGCACCCTACAGGCTCTCTGCAGCCTGGAAATAGCTGCTTTTTAATGTGATTCGTCCCAAAGTAATTCAGACCGAAACTAATTTTGTCGGAAAAGTCGGTGAACCAAATTTTTGAGAAATTCACCCATCTCTAGCAACAGTTTCTAAAAAGTGTGTACATTTTTATGTGTGCTAACTTGTTCATGATGGTAAACCACTGCTTACAAAATTCTGTGTGCACCGCTCAGGAATGGAAACTGGTAAGGTTTAATTTGGTGCTAGACACTGACAAGGAGATAGGCAAGGATTATGTCTGACCAATGGTGAGAGGTCAAACCTACTGAGTTCAGTCTGAATTAAAGAGATTTTCCTTATTTTTTTATTCTTGGATCTTTTTTATTTTGGTTCATTTTATTTTTTTAACTTATCTCCTAGTGTTTCTCTTATATAGCTCAAAATGCATCTCACGCAGCCAAACAGAACACCACTCTGTGTCAATAAGGAAGAAAAAGTTAGAAACAGTGTTGTCTACAGATTAGACACTGCTAAGATGGTTTGGTCCTTGTGTGAGATAAAGTTCAACAGCTACACAGAAATCTCATCAGAATGTCTGTAGGGGCTCAGCATGTGGGGAAATTATGTGTCAATATGTAGTTACACTTTATTATCTGAATGCAAAACATACTTTGTCTTCCAGGGCTAGAAAAATAGTGAGATATCTGTTTAGTGATAATGCTGGTCATGACTTGTAACTTGTCTTAATGAAGTATAAAACATGAGAGCCCAATGCCATTTAAGGATAATTGTGCAGTTTTAATCCAAACAGCTGAACATATTTTGCAAAAGTATCATTAGAGTTGAAATTATAGCTTAAAAAAATTTAAAAACCCCTGTGACATTTAAAAAAAAAAAAACGCCCCTCCAGAGAAATGAACCCTAACAAAAATACACAAAAAAATTTGATGAAACATTAAAACTTTTATAAAATTCAATTAAAATATAGACTATGTCTCAATTTGACAAATATACATTCTGCACTGCTTTATGTATAGATACCTGGAGAAAACCAAAGCTTAGGTCTTTTTTGAAAAGGAAACCTTTAAAACAAAACTGTAATCATTTTTTTCTTAGGCGGGCCCCCCTTTTTGCAGGTTCCATTCAGAGCGTTTGTTGAAAATTTTTTCCCATAAAAATTTTAATGGTAACGTGGGCTATTTTTGAAAAGTTACAATTTTTTTTAAAGGCGAAAAAAACAGACATCCATCCAGTTCCCGGGCTATTTTTCTGAATGTTTTTCCAGAGGAAGGCAAAAAAACCCCATATGTAGAACCAAATTGGGTCCTCATTTTAAAAAAAATTTCCCTTTCCCCAAAACCCATCTGGCACTCAGAATAAAATAAAACTTTGGATCAACGACCTTTTTCATATCCTTCATTTATAAATTTTAAAATTATTACAATAACTTTTTCTATTGTTATAGCAGCATTTCATGCAGCATTAATTTCTTTTTGATAAAAATGCCCACCATAACGAAACCCAAACCAATTTTTTGGGTATCAGTGAGGTAGGGCGAATGCTTTTTTGTGTCTGCCCCTTTAATGCCCCGGGTACTCCCTTTTGAAAACCCAAACTTTAAATTTAGTTACCAATATTAAAGCTTTTTCCCATAGTTGCCCCACACCTTACGAAGATGCACTTACATTAAAAAGCTATTGAGATTGAACAGTGTTACTAGAGGAATTATACAGATCTTTAAAAGTTTTTAAAATGTTTTTTTCCCTAAAAATTTTCCTTTATTGAGAAGGCCAAAATTTCGGAAAAAACTTCTGCATATTAAGATGTCATAGTAAAGGCATAGTAAAACAAATACATAGGAATACTCAAAAACCCTGCATAAAAAACATACATAAAAGCACTTATGCAATGTTTGAAATCACATAAATATTTTTTCAAAGAAAAAGGACCTTTTTGAAGGGGGTAAACCAAAAAAAACCCCCTTCCCTACCTAAGACTATCAGGGGTTTCTGAATTTTTTTTTTAAAAACTTTTAAAGGGAAGCCCAACAATAACCCCTACAGAACCCTTTTAACATTTTGGACCCTAAAACATTGCCATTTTTTTTTAAACATATTTTAAAAAAAAAGTATCAGAAAATGTACCAATCTTGCAATCTCTTCATTCTAAAGGGTGATGCCCCATAAACCTCTAATCAAAGATGCAAAAAAGAAAATTTAAATAACAAAAGGAAACCGCAATTCCCTGTTTTTGCTTGCCCTTAAAAATTCTTTTCCTGCTTCACCCAATTTTTTTAAAAACCTTTTTGGGTGGGGTTTTACATTTGTTTTCATTTTTTTTTTACCGGGGTCATGGAGGGATTTCCTTTCCCTACAAAAAACAAAACTTCTGGTATTTTTTATTTCAAAGTTCATCTGAAGCAGGTAAAAGAGAAGACACTAAACAGATGCTACTATTTTTTTGTTCAAGCAATCAACATAAAACATGTCAAACGAATCATGAACCTTTGGCGTAAAGGTTTTTTTTTTTAGACTACATTTAATAAATTTTAAAAAATTTACACAACTCTCTTAAAACCCCGCCCATCCAGTGCTTATGTACCCTGTTTTTCCACCACTGTTTCCCCCGAGTAAATTTTTGTTTTTTGCTTACGTGACGGTTCCAAGAAAAATTTCCCCCAAATGAACATTTTACCGGTGACTGTTTTTGGGGGGATAAGAATTTTAAAAAAATTACAAAACCCGTTAAAAAATTTGAGGGTTTGGGGAAAGGTTTAGGGGGGACTTGGGGAATTTACATAAAAAAAAAGTTCTCAATGGAATCCCAGTTATTTTTTCCTTATGCTTAGACACACTCCCTAATTTAAACCCCATCACAAATGGGCACCAAAATTTGGATGTAGGTTTCTAAAAAAATTAAAGAAGTGTTCTGAAACTAAAAAAAGCTCATTAGTCCATCGGGGTATGAGAAAAAATAGAAGGTAAAAAACATACCTCCTAAACCCTCTAGTTCTGTTGCTGTGGCCTTCCTTAGCCCCCGAAATTTACTTCACCTTCAGTCTTCAAATTTAACCTTGGGGCCATTCACATTTTTTTTTTGGCCCGACCACTCTTTTCAGGGGTCTCCCAACATAACAGGCCCCTTTAAAAGTCCCGTCTGTATGGGAAAAGCACTCCCCCTCTTGCCCTTCCGCCATCCCGTTACCCAACCCCCCCCTCTTCTCTAGCCCCTCTCCCCCTCTTTCCCTGCAAACTGAAAAAAATAAAACCCCTCAAAAAAACTCGTCCCGTTACCTTGCCATAGGGAAACTTAAAAACGCCCATTTAGGGGGCATAGCTTGACTGCATGTATTTAATGCACCTATTTATGCATTGCTTATTAGGCACAAAAAAAATCCCCTTATTTGTTGGTTTAAAGGGGCCCCCTCCAGGGGGATTGCTTTTGGGGGCTACAACGTATCATCGCTACTATATTTAATGCGCTTTTTTAGGTGCATTACAATGTGTCGTGCCCGGTGTATAATGCACCTAGTTTTGGTACACTACAGTTCATTTATATAAAAAATATGGCATCAACATTTTTTTGCCACATAATACACCAAAACTATGGGGAATTCGTATTGGGACATGTCGCCCTTTGTTTCCCAATTCATTGGAAGTCAATCTATCAGTTTGTTTTTGGAGTGTGGAAGGACCCAAAGTATCTTGAAAAACCCATAAAACCAAGGGGGAGAACATACAAACCCTAGGTATTGCTGTGGATGGATCAAAACCAGCAGTGCAGCAAAACAACAGCACTAAACACTAAGCCACCACGCTGCTATGCTTTAGTCTCTGACTTTAATCCTCGGTAGAGCTCAGTTTGGTCAATAATTGATCACATGATGTTCTAAATATGGTGCCCTTAAGTCAGTCATGTACATAGACAAAGATGGACGAAGCCCACCAATTTTCATAGGACCAACCAACTATTTATGTGCGGCTGCGTTTTTCCAATTGAGAATATATAGCATAGAATTCTTTCATCCTTTGGTTCTCAAACATCAGCCACCAACAAAGTTGTCTGGAGTGGTCTTTTTCCCCCAGTGACACCACGTGCATTCTCAGTGTATAGAGAGTTTAAAGGGGTTTTGCCACGATGTAAAGTTGACGTGGGATCCTCCAAAATGGGTATTTAATCACTTTTCTAAATATATGTGATTACAAAAATTGCAGTCTGAAGACTACAGGCGCCTTACCTGCCCTTAGTTACTTAAAAGCTTCATTAGAAAAACCCTACAAGAGCTGCTGGCCGGGTTTTGCTTGCACAGAGACACTTCTTATCTGATAAAGAGCTGAAAGAAGCTTTCAAGAAACCGGTAGAAATATGTTGTCTTTTCTATACAGAATCATTTGTTGTAGTGTGGATTATCTGAGTAGATCCCTGCTTTATCTGATGACAGAGAACATGGAGAAGCTTTGAAGCTGCTGTGGAGAAAAGGGGTTTGTCTTTTGTATACAGAATCCACTAGTTGTAGTTTGATTTTTTTGAGTAACATTCACACATCCCTTATGCACGGCTCTGTGCTCTGCTGGTCTCTCCCCTCCTTAGCTCAGTGTGGCTTGTTTACAATTGCTTCTTAGCAGATAAGGCACATCCTGGCAAAACCCCTTTAAGAATAGCTGATGGTTGCACAAGTGTTCGTCTATCAAAAGCATATGCCCAGCTTTTCTTTGCGTTGGCAGGAAGGTCTTGTACATGCAACTACAACTATTCTCTGCACCAGATGCCACCAATCCCTCAGTTTAAATGCAAGACCATTTTCAGTACACTTTCTGCAAAATAAAATACGAAGTAATCTAGAAAGTAGATTCTCTAACACTACGAAATAACCCACTCCCAAGAAATCAATCTCTCAGCAATAATCAGTCGAGCATGAAATGAACATGGTGTATTTATAGCTGAAGGATCTCATGTATACTAGATACATTCCTATTTCAGACAATACTATGTAAACACAATTACAAGGCGTTATTCATAAATCCCTGTCCATGGCATATTAATACATCAATCTGCTCTTTTTTAAACATCAATACATTCCTCACCTCCCACACATCTTCCATCCCACAACTGACAAGAAACCAGAGAGCTGGGCCGCTTCCCTCCTCCGCAGTCAACTGAGGCAATCAGAATTTATAAAAGTATACCACTAACAACTCTCATTAAGTTAAAACGACAGTAATGGAATTGGTAACATGTCAACCAGTTGAAAAAAAGTGTTATTGTTCATCACAAAGAAAAACAAAGTAGACATCTTGCAGATATGATATTTATGCTCCAACTTATTCTGTTGTTCTGGGGGGGAGAAATGATGTCCATTTATCACAACATGCCTCTGTTCTGTTGTCTATAGACATGTGTGTTTCTTCAGATACTTCTTATATCATGCTCGATGAAAAAACCTGGATAGTCTCAAAAGCTTGCTGTCACAATGGGACACTGGAGACAGGAAGGGTTGGCGTAATCTATGGCGAGGAGCAGAATCTAAGGGGCCCTCGGTCCTCACCAGAACCCGCCGCAAGGTCGGTTGGTCTTTGCTGTGGAAAACCCCCAGGTCACTAACCCCGGCGTAGTTCCTCGTGGTGACAGCAGACGAGCCGAGAAGCGTGGTACAGAAGGATGTGGCAGAGGCGTAGTCAGAACATGGGCAGTCGGTCAGAGCAGGCAGCAGACAAGGCAGAGTCAGGAACGTAGGAGGAGAAAGCGGCAACAGGAAGGCAATCCAGAAAAACACGTAGAATGGCAAAACGACAACAACTGGGCAAAGGTTGCTGGGAGGGGTGTCCTTAAAAGACCCATGGACTGAGGTGATTGGCTGTTAAAGTATTGGATAGCGCTTTAAATCAAAGGGAGTCAGCACACCTGCCCCTAGTGGCTGGCCAGGAAGATGCAGCAGCAAAGAGCAAAGGCAGAGAGGGAATACGGGGGTGAGGAATAGAATAGAGCCAGGCCAGACGAGGAATAGGGTGGGCATAGCTCGCTATAGGAGCAGAAAAGCAGCTGCAGCTACTGACTGGGGGTCAAACCATGCCACTTGTTGCTACCCGTGCTATTTGCATTATTTCTTTTTGTTTGTCATTAAAAGGTATCATATCTGCAACATTGTCTTTCTTACTGAAGACCAATAACACTTTTTTCAACAGGTTAACATGGTACTAAATTATTCTTTTTTTACTAAATAGAGGATACTAGAATATACTGCACACAAATGGAACTTAAATATCTTCTGAAGAAGCTGGAATAACTAGACAGCTACATTTTATGTTTAACCCAATGCAAGAAAGAACATTAAGGGGGACATGTATGAAAATTGTCTAAGTCTAAGAATTTTCTTGTTGCCCATAGCAACCAATCAGGGTTCCCCTTTCATTTATTCAGAGCACTATATGAAATGAAAGGGGCGCTCTGATTGGTTGCTATGCAACAAGAAAAGTCTTAGACCTAGACAGTTTTCATACATGTCCCCCTTAATTCCTAAAGAACTTTGCCTGAAGAACCTTATTCTACACCCTTACAACAGTCCTTAAAGGGGATGTATGGCTTCCTTACTTCGGCTGATTCACACTTCTCTTAGCTTCCCAGCTCTGTGAATGCTAGGGGCGTTTCTATCCCATCCAGCTGGATACTCATCCCCCCCTTCACTGCTGGCCGAGAATCCCCACCCCCTCCCATCTGAGTCCACATTTCACTGTGTCTCTCACCTATCAGTCTTATTTTTTAGAGCTGTATACTTACCACAGGCTGCATTCCAATCTTAATCTGAGAATGTCTCCTCTCTACTAGCTGGAGATGTATTACAGCTTTCTAAGATACGGCACAGATCTGCTTGTATGCAGGAGAGTTAGGCACATGGGTCAAAACTGTCATGTTTTCTCATTGTACAATCTGCTGAAGTCTGTATTCTGCTAGGTGTGAGAAGAAAAATGCTACGGCACCTACTCTGCGTCATTCTGTAAAGCCAAAGTGAGGACCCCGGGGTTGTACAGAATGTAAATGAGATCTCAAGCTAGTGTATTGCAAGGAGTGAGGGATTAGACACACATGGATATCAGTGTAAATAAAAAACTACAAGTTAAGGGACTATCTGTGAGAACAAAGGGCAGCTTTGTAATTGACATTCCAATTGCAAAGTTGCTTGTTTTCACTGTAACCCTTATTTCTGATGGACACATTAATGATACGAAACAACACCCCTTTAAGAACAACACTTTGACTACAAGAGTGGAAAACCACATTATTCATGGTTTCTATGGCACCAAGAGAAACATTCAAATGAATATGCAAAATGTAAGCAGCTCTCTTACAGAGGACTTGATACAGAAGATTTAACAGCATTATAAAACACTACAGTTTTGCATAATAAATAACAAGACTAAGAAACCCCACAGACTTTGCATGAAATTAGGGCTTTATTCGATCACCAAGCAAGTACACCACAAGTCTAGCAGTACGGAGCAGAATTCACAACAGGATACAGGTAAAGTCAACCATGTCATTCTGTCATCTCAGAAACCTACAAATGTAAATCTCAGGGCAAAACTGGAAAGTGACATTTTCACATCCTGCTCTGTCAAACTGTTAACTGCTTAATTCCATTATATTGATGATATTCTGATCATCTGGATTGACCTTGAACATCAATGTATACATTTCCATAATAAATTCAATGAACGTCATCTCACTATAAACTTCACAATAAATTACTTATATATAGAGATAGACTTTCTGGAAACCACCATAACAATTCAAAACAACTCAATAAAGACATCTGTGGAGCAGAAAACTGTGGATCAGCCTACATTCGTCAGATGGGACAGTTTCCACCCAAAACACATTGAGAAGTCTATCGGGTACAGCCAGGCCACCAGGTATCACTGTATCTGTTCCAGCCCAGCAGACAGGGATGTCCACTTAAACCAACTTAAAAGGACATTTATCCTTCACAAGCATGGCATCTGCCGCTACAAATTTTCCCTCGGCTATATTTGTTACCTGTTGTAATCTCTCAAATTTGAGAAATATTGCAATACATGCAAAATAACCTATTAACAGCCAAAAACAGGATAAAAATCCCCAACACACAGCAGTGCAGGACTATAAAGATACCATGGACATTCACATGCTGTACAACCAATGTTGTGTATCTTGCTCTGTGCACATGTTTCTGCTGTGATTTGAGCCAAAAAACCTGCCGTAGCCCTGTTCTATAGATGTCTGAACTGTCCTGCGCCAAAATCTAGTGCATGCTGCAACAGAGACAGCACTTTGTATGTGAAAATTCTATGGGGGCATGTCACACCAGATTCATATGATTAGACACATTTCCACATTTCTGAATGTGTGTCGAGAAAATGTGGCACGATACTGTTGTAACAAGTCATACCAATATCAAAAGTGGTGAGGCTGAGGCCACAGTTGTCTGAGACGAATTATACTTGCCAATATTCCTAAAAATATCACTTATTTCCCAACTAATACCACTTAAGTTATAAAAACTGATAATTTTAAAAATATATAAAATTAGGTCATATAAAATTAATATAAAATCATATAGTTTAAAAATTATACCAAATTATATAAAACACAATTATGTTAAATTATTATTTAAATTATATCACATAAAAATAAAGCATTTGATATGGTAAAACATAAAAGGTTGGTAAGTAAAATTAAAATGCTTGTACTGGGGGAAAATGTTTGCAAGTGAGCAATCCTTCCTTACAGAAGGATTGCATAGTAGAACATCAATCTTTGCAGATGATACTAAATTGTGTAAAGTAATAAACACAATAGAGGATAATGTGTTATACATGAGGGATATGGGATAGTTGGAGGCCTGGGGCCAGAGAAATGGACAGATGGGGTTTAACAACAGATAAATGCAAGGGTTATGCACTTGGGAAAGGAAAAATCATTACATGTTACATGGGAAAACCGTGGATAAAAGTGACACGGGAGATGGTTTGGGAATCTTGTGGACAGTTAACTTAAAAGTAGCAGCCAGCTAGTGTCAGGAAGCAGCAGCCAAGGCAAATAGGTTTATGGGGTGTATTAAAAGGGGCATGGGTGCACATGATGGAACATTATTCTCCCATTATATAAGTCATGGTTAGACAACATGGAATATTGTGTACAGTTTTGGGCACCAGTGCACGGGAAAGCCCATTGTAGAGTTTGAACAGGTTCAAAGGGGGCAGCAAAAATAATAAAATAACTGGGTGGACTACAATACCCAGAAAGATTAGCAATTAGGGTTACTTAGTTTAGAGAAAAGATGGCTTCAATTGGACTTAATAAATTTGTATAAATCTATCAAAAGTCAATATAGAGATCTTCTCCATTATCTATTTATACCCAGAACTATATCTAGGAAATGGGGCATCCTCTATGTCTGGAGGAAAAAGGTTTCTATGTAAACATAGAAAGGGATTCTTTACTGTAAGAGCAGTGAGACTGTGGAACACTCTGCCAGAGGAAATTGCCATGGCGAATTCACTAACAGAATTCCAAAAGGGTCTGGATGCATTTCTAGAGTGTAATAATATAACAAGTTATAGTGACCGGGATTCTGGAAAAGGGTCATTGATCCATGGATTTATTCTGATTGCCAGATTGGAATCGGGAATTATTTTTTTTCCCTAAAATGAGGACCATTGGCTTCCACATGGAAGAGAGAAACATAGACCGCACATCCTTACACTATACGTTTATCTAATGCCTCTCAGCCAAACTATATAAAAAACGAACAGGAGGTTCTTTAGTATACTTTTTGCGCAAAACGTATAGGCCTACTTTGCCACGTCGCGGCGACCTCTATTAAGTGGGTCCCTAGCTAAATGGGGGGTAACGCTGCCCTGGCGGCCACTAACCCCAGCAAAAAATCCACACAGTTGAGGGGCACTGCCCAGTGGCCCCAACAGCACCACTGCTGCCAGACCTAGCCCCCCGGCTCTGGACCGCACCACCCCACCAGCACAGTATCACTGCAGCAATGGCCGCCACACAGCACCACCACCCACAAAAGGAAGGTAGACAAATGCTCACCTTTCCAGGGCTCCCTGCATACAGACTGCAAGAAACAGGGCATTAACCCTTATACAGACTACTGCTAATTAAAAACACCTGGGCCAAATGGGGAGGAGTGCTGATCCATGTGTGCAAAGAAAAGAACCTATGTATACAAACAGGCCCGCCATAAAGGCAGTACAGGGGGTACTGCCGTACGGGGCCCGGCGAAACAAGGGGGCCCGCTGCAAGCGAGCCCCCTTGTTTCACAAACCACTCAGTGCTGGCTGCGCACGTGCCTGCGCGGTGCTGTCCACGCTGGGGCCCGTGCGGCTCAGAGGCTGGGAGGAGTGGGGCCCATGCAGCTGACAGTAAAAGGAGTGGGGCCCGTGCGGCTGACAGTAAAAGGAGTGGGGCCCGTGCGGCTCAGAGGCTGGGAGCAGCGGCGTCCGTGCTCTACTGCACAGGAGCGCTCAGTCAGAGACTCACACTTGTTCCGCTAAGCAGCCTGTGACTGGAGCCGACCCCGCCTCTCTCTCTGCGGGCGGGATGCATGACAATTTGAATTAGTGAAGCCCCGCCCATAGGCAGAGAGAGAAAGAGAGGCGGGGCCGGCTCCAGTCACAGGCTGCTCAGCGGGAAACAAGTAAGTGTGAGTCTCTGCTGTAACTTGTAAACAGCTATATCAAGGTACTGACCAAGTGCTCCTGTACAGCAGAGCACACCCCCCACTGTGAACTGGCCTCTGCAGTGTGTGGGGCCCCTCTGAAGCTACTGAACAGTGTATGGAGCCCCTCAAAGCTTGGGAAAAGGGGGGGCTTCACACAACTGGGGCCCACAGAGGGGGCTTCAGAGGGGCCCCTCATGGCAGGAGCCCGGGGGGGGGGGGGCTTCAGAGGGGCCCCACTGAAACCCCATCTGGGTACCAGCTGTGTGGATCCTCTCTGAAGTCTCCTCTCTAGGTCCCAGCTGTGTGATTCCCCACTGAAGCCCCCCCTTTTCTCAAGCTGTGTGAGGCCCCACTAAAGCCCGCTCTGGATCCCAGCTGTGAGGGGCCGCACTGAAGCCCACCCCTGGTCCCTAGCTGTGTGGGGCCCCTGTGAAGCCCACCCCTGGTCCCTAGCTGTCTGGGGCCTCTGTGAAGCCCACCCCTGGTCCCTAGCTGTGTGGGGTGCCTGTGAAGCCCACCCCTGGCCCCCAGTTGTGTGGGGCCCCTGTGAAGCCCACTCCTGGCCCCCAGTTGTATGGGGCTCCTGTGAAGCCCACCCCTGGTCCCGAGCTGTGTGGGGCCCCTGTGAAGCCCACCCCTGGTCCCCAGCTGTGTGGGGCCCTTGTGAAGCCCACCCCTGGCCCCCAGTTGTGTGGGGCCCCTGTGAAGCCCACCCCCGGTCCCCAGCTGTGTGGGGCCCTTGTGAAGCCAACCCCTGGCCCCCAGTTGTGTGGGGCCCCCGTGAAGCCCTCCCCTGGCCCCCAGCTGTGTGGGGCCCCTGTGAAGCCCTCCCCTGGTCCCCAGCTGTGTGGGGCCCCTCTTTTTCGAGGGTTGGTGACTGGTGAGGGGGCGGAGTGGGTGGGGCAGAGCGATATGGGTGGGAGCGGGGTTGGCAGAGGGCGGGGTTGACGGGGGCCCCAGATGCTTCAGCTGTATGGGGCCCAGAAATTTCTGATGGCGCCCCTGTATACAAACATGGAAGAGAGAAACATAGACCGCACATCCTTACACTATACGTTTATCTAATGCTTCTCAGCAAAACTATATAAAAAACGAACAGGAGGTTCTTAGTATACTTTTTGCGCAAAACGTATAGGCCCACTTGCCACGTCATGGCGACCTCTATTAAGTGGGTCCCTACGCTAAATGGGGGTAACGCTGCATGGCGGCCACCACCGCAGCAAAAACCACACAGATGAGGGGCACTGCCCAGTGGCCCAACAGCACCACTGCTGCCAAACCTAGCCCCCCGGCTCTGGACCGCACCACCCCACAGCACAGTATCACAGCAGCAATGGCCGCCACACAGCACCAACACCACAAAAGGAAAGGTAGACACTGCTCACCTTTCCAGGGCTCCCTGCATACAGACTGCAAGAAACAGGGCATTAACCCTTATACAGACTACTGCTAATTAAAAACACCTGGGCCAAATGGGGAGGAGTGCTGGTCCATGTGTGCAAAGAAAAGAACCTATGTATACAAACATTGAAGAGAGAAACATGAACCGCACATCCTTACACTATACGTTTATCTAATGCTTCTCAGCAAAACTATATTTAAAAAACGAACAGGAGGTTCTTAGTATACTTTTTGCGCAAAAGGGGCAAGTGGGCCTATACGTTTTGCGCAAAAAGTATACTAAGAACCTCTTGTTCGTTTTTATATAGTTTTGCTGAGAAGCATTAGATAAACGTATAGTGTAAGGATGTGCGGTCTATGTTTCTCTCTTCCATGTTTGTATACTATAGCAAAATAGGCTGAACTCGATGGACGTCTGTATTTTTTTGCCTTACAAACTATGTAACTATGTTAAATATAAAATCAAAAAACAATACAGCATCCACAATAAAATTCCATTCTCAATATGGTAGTTACTGATTTATCGTAGTTTTATCAGTGATTAAGGACACATCACAGCAGGCTAGAAATAAAATAAAAGCCCTTAAAATATTATCTCAGTGAATAAAAAGTGTGGTAGTGATGTTGCTTGGCACACCTCAAGTCCTCAGGAGACCCCAAGTATCAGCTACTACCATATGTAGAATACAAGATAAGAGCAGAAAAATAAAATTTCAACAGTGTTCACCATCTGATTAAAATTATTTTGTTCACATCTGATACTCTGCTTAGAATGGTAGTTACTATATAGACAAGCACTTCAGTCACGTGTGGCCTTTGGTCACGGTGGCCCTTCTCAAAGTGCCCGCTCTAAGTGTGAATTAATCCAGAATTCACAGTTATGTAGCTCCATGTAATTCCTTCTTCAGATCTGACGAACCCTATTTTTTCTCATCCACAGGTATGCTTCTCCCTTTGATTCACTACTGCTCCCATCCTCCATTTGATGTATGCTTCTCCCTTTGATTCACTACTGCTCCCATCCTCCATTTGATGTATGCTTCTCCCTTTGATTCACTACTGCTCCCATCCTCCATGTGATGTATGCTTCTACCTTTGATCCACTACTGCTCCCATCCTTCCATTTGATGTTGCTTCTACCTTTGATCCACTACTGCCCCCCATCCTCCTTTTGATGTTTGCTTCTACTTTTGATCACCTACTGCTCCCATCCTCCATTTGGATGTATGCTTCTACCTTGATCCTCTACTCCCATCCTCCATTTGATGTATGCTTCTACCTTTGATCCACTACTGCTCCCATCCTCCATTTGATGTATGCTTTTTCTTTGATGTGTTCTGTATTTATAGTCATAACTTGCTATCAACAATTGCAATCTTCTCTACCCCACTGTGTGCATGGGGCCAATTCACCTTGTAATTTCGTTTCCTATTCTCCCCCACTCTGCTAATTAACTGGCTCACCCCTCCCTTTTTCTTGTTCACATCTGATACTCTGCTTAGAATGGTAGTTACTATATAGACAAGCACTTCAGTCATGTGGGGCCTTTGGTCACGGGTGGCCCTGCTCAAAGTGCCCGCTCTAAGTGTGAATTAATCCAAAATTGAACAAGGATTGCGAGGTAACAGCTACTTAATCTTTTCCATTTACAACTTTCTAAACTGTCTGGCATTATGCTTTTCCTTCCCACCATTATCTCTATCTCCACTTTCCCTTTCAAATAACTGCCTATCCCAAACACCCTCGCTGGGCAATGAGCTTACATCTCTCCCTGCTTCTACCCTCTCACTTGTTCTGCTGCCACCAACCTCTTCCCCACTGTTAATGCCCCTCCGCACCAAACAAACCCGGGTTAACCATTATCTTTCCTACTCCCCCCTGCTCACCCTCTCTCTACTGCTCCTGGCCCCTTGGGACATTTCCCCTAACCCAGGGGCCCCCAGCACATTCCCACCATTGTCTCTCCCTCTTCTAACCGGGTGCACCACTACTAATTCTGTTAACCCCCTCAATTGAAGCAAAATCCCTCTGACCCCTGCCTCCCCTATTCCTCTCCTTGGAGCTCTCTGGAATGCCAGTCTGTATGTAATTAAACTTTCCTACATACATGACTTATTTATCTCAAGATAATTTACTCTTCCTTTGGGCTAACTGAAACATGGCTGACCTCCTCTGACACAGCCTCTCCTGCTGCTCTCTCCTTTGGCGGCCTCCAACTTACCCATACCCCTCGCCCTGGTAACAGGCCTCCTCCTGTCTGACACTTGTTCCTTTGTCCCCTCTTCACCTCTGCCTTCCCTCACACTCTCCTCCTGTGAGGTGCACTCTGTCCGCATCTATGCCCCTTCCAACCTTTCAAGTGGCTGTTGTATTACCGAGAACCAGTCCTGTCACCCCCTTCCTTGACCACTTTGCTTCCTGGCTGTCCATTTTCTTTTCCACCGACATCCCTACTATTATCATGGGAGACTTCAATATCCCCAAATTGACACCACCCCTCTTGCTTCCAACAACTCCTTTCACTCTGTTCTTCCTTTGATCCTCCCAGTGGGGCCTCTGGAGCCAATCACAAAGATGGGCACACACTGGACCTCATCTTCACCCGCCTTGCCCCCTATCTGACTTCTCAAACTCCCCCACCCCATATCTGACCCAATCTGCTCACCTTCTCCACCATCTCCACCCCCACCGGCTCCTCCTGTCCCCCATCTAGTGCACCCCCAAAAGGAACTTACAAAACCTCAACCTCACACTCCTCTCTGATTCTCTTACACCTCTTTTACCATATCCTCATTTAATGACCAGACGCAGCCACCACTTTCTACAACCTCACAATACACCGCATCCTTGACTCAGTCGCTCCCCTCAACACAACAGAACCCGCAAAATCAACAGACAACCATGGCACACACACTCCCATAACAGCTGAGGCGAGCTTTCCAGAATTGCAGAACGCCGCTGGAAGAAAAACTCGCTCCACCGACGACTTTGCCTCATACAAACATCACTACATACATTTAAATCTGCACTCACCTAGCCAAAACAGGATTACTTCTTCCAATCTATATCCTCTGTCTCATAACCCCCGACAAAACTATTCAACACCTTTAACTCTCTCCTCTGCCCAAACCCGCACCTCCTCCACCCTCTCTCCTTTCAGCAGACGACTTTGCCATCCACTTCCTACACAAGGGTCAACCTTATCAGAGAAAGCTTCAGCCCAGTCCCCAGCGCCTTCCTCTATATCTGCACAATGCTCTTCCCCCTTAACTTGTTTTCCCACTCTTACACATGATAATCTTTCCTCTCTACTGTCCTTCCTTTTAGAGTGTAAGCCCTCACGGGCAGGGACCTCTCTCCTTCTGTACCAGTTGTTATTTATTAATTTGCCACATTTGTACTTGTTTGACCTATGTTGTGTATAGAACCTGAATGTACAGCGCCCTGGAACCAAGGGCGCTCAAAAATAAATAATAATAATAATAATTTTTCAAAATAATTACTAAAAACATGTATTCTAAGTGGGAATCGAACACAAAACCTATTGTCTTCTAGCTCTCTTAGTTAACCACTACTCTATAACTCATCTACCACTCTCTGCCACTCTCACCAGCCTCAAAAGCAACCTGAAAACCCATTTCTTCAGGATTGCCTATAACCTACAATAACCCTGATGCCACTGTACTACCCCACAAACATGTCTGCCCCTCTCCTCCTGTCTCTTGTAGATTGTAAGCCTTCGCGGGCAGGGTCCTCTACCCCTCTGTACCAGTTTATAAAGTCATTCATTGTCATTATTGTAATCACTTGTCATATCAGTACAGTATGTGACCCCCCTCAATGGTACAGCGCCATGGAATCAATGGTGCTTTAAAATAAATGTTAATGCTAATACTAATAATAATAATAATAATAATAATAATTTAATGTCATCCTATAAATGGATAAATGAAAATTTAATTACAACCTAAAAGTATTAAAAATTTACATATTTCGTACAATTTTAATTAGAAAAAAACAAAAAATCTGAACAACATTCTATAATTAATTATTTTTCATTAGGAATTCAACTTAGTCAACTGCACTAGTGTCTATAGAAAAGAGGAGAAGAAACAACTTGAATACAAATGTAACTGTTCTTAACTATGATTAACACTTATAGTTACTTATCTCTTGCAACACAAATTGAGATTGACAGTTCTGTAGGAGAGAGCATTGTGACAGTAAGAAGAAGCATTTAAAAGTATGATTGACATTTCTGAGCTTACAAAATATATCTTTTTATATTTTTATATTGTAATTAAATTTTCGATCATCCAAGTGTAGGTCAGTTGGTCAGAAGGTTAGGATTTTGCATGCTGTATAAAATTTTAAGGAACATTTTTTTAGTTCATTTTTTTTTACATTTTTTGTTTTAACTGAATTTAACAAAACAAATTTTAATCAGATGTTGATCACTGTTGAAATTTTATTTTCCTGCTCTCAGCCTGTATTCTATACACGGTAGTAACCAAAACACCCGAGGTCTCCTGGGACTTGAGGTACACCAAGCAAGATCACTACCATAGTTTCTATTCACTGACATGCTATTCTAACAGTTTTTCTTTTATTTCTATCCTGCTGTGATGTGTTTGTAATTACTGATAATACTACAGTAACTCCTTAACTATCAATTGAGAATAACTGTTATCATAGATGCTGTATTAGTTTGATCATTTTATATAATATTTTATCTTAATTTTAAATTATATAATTTTAGATTTATTTTATCTTATAAAATTTTATATTAATTGTATATTATTTAATTTTATATTATTTAATTTGATATAGCTAATTAATATAACTCAGTTATTTAGGAAAGAATTTGTATTTATTTGCCTATTGGCAATAAGTTTGGTTAACATGGTCTCAGCTGTCAGTCAAGAATTCTGTCGAGTCTTTATACACATTTGTCACATAATCTCCAAAACATTTGGAATCTCGCAAGAAAACAGAGAGTGACTTTTGATCACTATATTTACTATTTTGCCGTAGGCAAACTTAAACTCTATCAGTTCTCTATCTGTTAAACACTAAAACTTAAATTTTATTATATATAACTCTTAACCTCTATACACACTATTTAAAAACCTGATTTCACTCACCTCATCATTTAACCTTTTGCTTCTGAAAGGGGGAATAACTCCCTTTACATCAATTTTGGGGGGAACCCCACCTATTAACAGGAGGCCTTATTCTATAGCAAAGTACAGCTTCAGTAAGGGTCCAAGCCAAACTATTTGGGGGCTCGTCCCAAATCTCATGGGACACAGAACAATAGGCCCCCTTGTGACACCGTTGCAGCAGGGACATTGTAGAAGAGGTAGAGATCACTTTTAAAAATCATTCTGACCTCCCCGGGACATTTTCGCCAGCTAACCTGTTTTATCAAGGTTTAGGGGTCCGATCCATGTGGTCTGAGTACTTCCTTTTATAAGTGTTAGGAAACCCCCCCATTCAGGGTCCCCAATTAGCCTCAGAGAATCCACATAAAACCAACCCCCCTTCCCTCTCCTGCACGCACACTCATAACTGTCCTGCTAAAACTGCCACATGCTTTTCGGGGAAAAAAAAAAACTTCAGAAAATTCGCCATCTCCATAACGGGCTTGGCCCCATCATACCGTACTGCCCGCACCAACGCACTGCACAACAGACACCTCAGCCTGATGTGATGGGTTCCGCTATTCTCTCATATTATTGCAACTCGTGGCTCACCTAAAATAAACAAGAGTTTTGGTGTAAAAAAACACAGCACCCCTCTTTGTAAATTCCCCAAACCCCCCTTCTCTTCAATATCTAATATGCATATTCTTTGGGGGAATATAACCCCCGGGCCCCATTTATTAGGTACACCTGCCAACTGTTCGTTAAATTTAATTTTAATCCCCAAATCACATGGCGGCAACTCAGTGCATTTAGGCATGTAGACGGGCAAAAAATTTCCCCTGCATTCAAACCGAAGCATAGTGGGGGGAAAGAAAGGTGATTTGAGTCCTTTGAACGTGGCGGGTTGTTGGGTGCCAGAAGGGCTGGTCTGAGTATTTCAAAAAATGTGTTTCCCCTGGGATTTTTACGCACAACCACTCTAGGGTTTCGAGAATGGTCCAAAAAGAAAAAACATCCAGTGAGCGGCAGTCCTGTGGGCGGAAATTCCTTGTTGATGCCAAGGCAAAGGAGAATGGGCAGATGGTTCGAGTGATGAAAGGCCGTGACTAAAAAACCACCCTTTAAAACCCCAAGGTAGGCAGAAGGATCTCTGAACCACAGTACGGGAATTTTGAGGGAGGGGCTACACCCAAGAAGCCCAACCGGGTGCCACTCCTTCAGTAAGAAAAGGAAAGAGGTCCAATATGCCCAAGCTCATCAAAAAATTTTTGGACAGTGGGAAAAGTTTGGAAAAAACGTTGCGGGTCTGAAGTCTCGTTTTTGCGACATTCGGTTTGGTAGGGTCAAAAATTGGCGTAAAACAACATGAAAGCATGGATCCACCCTGCCTTGTATAACGGTTCAGGCTGGGGGTGGTGTTGCATGGGGGGGGAAATATTTTCTTGGCATTTTTGGGCCCTTGGACCAATTGAGCACTTTTGCAACATTTGGGGAAAATCTAGCCGAAAAAAATTGAGGCGGTTCTGAGGCAAAAGGGGGTCCAACCCTTTTCTGCATGGTGTACCTAATAAAGGGGCCGGTGAGTTAAACTCATGTACAATAGCCATTTATATTATTTCCCATAATCTTCTCCTATTATGTAATATGAAAATTTTTCTTCCCAATGAGCTGCGGCCCCCATTAAATACATTTTCCACTGCATTGTTTGTATTGCTAAAGACTATTTTAAAAACCACTTGTCTTTTTCATGTAATATTCTATATTTTTTAAATGCGTAGGTCTATGGCTAGCCCCCCTCCCTCCCTTCACAGTTTGAACTTACAACTTCCCCATTGAAGATTCTCCTTGGCTACGAGCCCCCCAATTCCCACGTCAAAGGGGAGCAGCAAAAAATATGGGAGCATGCAAAAAATATACAGTATCTTTAACCGCCTTGCATCCCGTTGCATCCCCTTCGCACTAGATCAGTGCTGCAAGCAGAAAAAATAAATCTATACATGTGAGTAATACATTAAAAAGGTTCAATCCCCTCCCGGGCCGCAGCTCGCCACAACAATGGGCGCAATCCCCTTGCAAAAAACAATTTACATGCATCCCAAAAAAAATTTTTTAAATAGAAACCCTGGCTCACGTATGAATATATCTCATTACAGGACCCAGGGAAAATAAAGGGAAAAAATAGAGTAGGGGGGGAGGGTGGGGCGCAGGGGGAGATGGAAGGGAAGGGGAAAAAAAAAAAAATTTTGGGGAAACCCTTGATCTTCCCAAAAGTCATAATTCAACGTGCTATACCCCTTTTGACCTACTTGATCACAAATTTTTTTGTTTCTTTAAAAATTATTATATAGGGAATCAGCAAAATCAAAATTTAATTGCCGAAAATGAAAAGCTTCTTTAGGCCTTTGGTTTCAATGTATTGGTTTTGTATTCCCTCTTGCCCCTTTCCCCAAAAAAAAACTAACCAAATCGCCCTTTCTTTTCCCCTACTTTTTCACCCCAAAGATGCCCCCCAAAATTTTTGCACCTCTATTTCGCCATTATGTATTCCCAAAAGTGTCTCGTAGGGGGGTATACCTCTAGTTTTAATAGTATAATATTTCGAGATCCAAGACGAAAATCTGTATTTTTTTTCCCACCATAGATTTGGGGGGAAATACAATAGCCCCCTAAAACACCCCTTGGTTTTACAATTGATAATTTTTCTTATCTCAAATTTTTTCTTTTCAATGGGATTAACAAATTCTTTTAGTTTTCCTATAAAGGGCAAAATGAACAGTTGCCAAGGGTATGAGCCTACCACCGGGACTTAACCATGTTTTTTTGCCATTCCCTCAAAAAAGACTATGTACAAAATCACCTAAGATTTTTTCCTCTTCTTAAATGACACTAGGGTATTTAGGAAAATACCCGGAATATGGATTGCCCCTTCAGAAGTGCCAATGTCTTCTAAGTTTAGCTTCTTTCATTGCTCTATCATCAAAGGTCCTTTTACAAGAATTAAACAGTTTTTACTTTCTTCTTTTTACTGATTAATAAATTCCTTGCATGGTCTAGGCCCAAAATTAAAGGTAGATACGAAGGATACTGTGATGAGAATTAATATCTTTGGTGATAGAGTTTCACTTTTGCAAGTTTAGACGTAGAAGCCCCCTTTAAATAAATCAGACATGATCTGGGCCTGAAAGCAATCAAATATTTTTTGAACACAAGAGGTACCCAATTTAGGAACCAATGATTTTTTTTTACGTTATTTGGGTTTTGTTTTGAACCCAAAATTTTTTTTTGTTTGATGGCCTTTTTCACCAGATAAAAAAGGAAACCCATGGGCACTGTCTGTGCCCAAGTTTTGCTAATCTATTTTTAGGTTGGGGGGGTGCTTTGTTTTTTCTGAACCTTTTAAAAAATTCACAGATCGGGTTTTATTTTGGGGGGGCGTATTTATGATTTTTGATTTTTTGGATGGTAGTGAAAAAATTTTTTTGGATTTTGTATTTAGATCAATGAAATGAAATTTGGGTGAAATTTCCCCTTTGAATTTTTCGGGAGAAAATTTATTTTTTGGATCTTGAAAAATGTTGGTGAAAATAGCAGATTTAGCAAAGATATTTCGGAAAAAATACAGCTACAATTTGTTTGTTACATTTTTCTAGCTGGATCCCCTTCTCAAAAAAAGGGATTCCCATAGGCCAATTTTGAGGGGTCGTAGAAATGTTCCACTTTGGGGATTTCAAAAAGAAGATTTAAAATTAATTGACGTTTTCAGGCAAGGGGTTACCAAAAAAAAAGTTTTAGGAAGGTGTGACGAAACAGCCTAGTCCGCTGTTTTCCCTTGCCCCCACCGGCCAAGGAGAACCAGGTAGGACAGAGATCACACTCTCCTCGCCCAGGACCCTGAACGGCTGCAACCAGTTTTTTGGTTTAGTTATAAGGACCGGTCCTGACCAAATTTTTAACAAGGCGAACCAACCTTGGGGTAGCTATATATCAAGACCGGTATTAGGGTGTGAGGTCTTTATAAGACAGACTAACCCAGATTAAAGTTTAGATTTAATTAGCCTTGGGGGGAAAAAAGG
>JAODAL010049604.1:0-28046 GCA_025379985.1 Phyllomedusa bahiana | reverse complement strand
TGCGTCGGTATGTGAGCCAAGGGGCCCAGCTGCTGGTTTATGTATTTGAATTTGTAAAGGAATGCAAATAAAGTTATGAAATTATTAGAAATGTTAAATCTTTCTGTAAGGATGCTGGTGTTTTGGCTATGCTCATGGTCAAGATAAGGTTCATCATGTTAACTAAGAATTCATGACTATTGTATAATTAACCACAAGCAAGCTCTATTATTATTTTAACCTTATAATAAGTTTTTACTTTTTTAACTGGCAAAGTCTCTCTTTCCTCTTGTAGGTCCTTTGTTGTGTTTTGTAAATATGGCAACCATTGAGAATTGCTCCTGCTAGTTGCTGTGTGCCAACAGCTGCTATTGGTGGTGCACATGTGTACTTCCTTTTCCTTTTACTTAATGTGGGTTCTAATGATCTGCAGCTGAGGGTGCTTGAAGGAACATGAGAAGGCTTTCTGTTATGTATTCTATCTCCTTGAAAGGTGCTTGCTGGTAATAAAGGCAGTTTTAAATCTGTGCAGTACTACAACAGAAGGAACTCTAAGGCTATGTTCACACGGCGTAATTGCAGGGCGTATAGAACGCCCCGCAATTATGTCGGGTGTTTGTGAGTCGCGTATCTCCCTGCACGTACAATACGATCGTATCTCTATAAGAACTGTGGATTACCGTAATTTCAGCGCGCATCTTGCTCGTATTAGAGTGCAAATACGACACGAAATGCGTTCAAAAATTCCCCTGTATGAACATAGCCTAAGGCTGCATTTACATGTTGCATTATGTTCGCATTTTTGTTGCATTTTCCAACTGCAACAAATTCCAATTTTTATGCAGGTGGCTTTTTAACTAAAATTGGGGCTAATATAAAAACGCATGGATTTTTTTGAAAAACAGAATTTTTATTCCTTGTACTTTTTATACATTTGAAAAAATGCAACAAATACATGTTCGAACGCAGCATTAGACTGTTCTTTGTTAAAAGGCTAGATATTGGTTCAATTGTTCAATTAAATGGCATTCCTCCCCTCACACAATCTTCACTCCTCACAGGACCTGCTTTTCTGCTCTCCCTATGTCAGCTCCAGATGCAAAACCATCTCCAAAACTTCTCCCGTGTATCCCCAATACTCTGGAACTCACTGCACCAACACATCAGACTTTCCTCAAGCCTCAAAATCACCCTGAAAACTAATCTCTTAAAGAGAACCTGTTACATAGTTTATGCCCCCCTTGCTGAGGACAGCACAAGCTAGTGACAGACTTGCTGTTTCAGCGCTGTGTCCCTTATTCTGTAAGGTGTTGGAGTTTTAAAGTTCAAATCTGCAATTTTCAGCCAGAAAAGAGTCATGAAAAGAGTCAGTTTTTTAATGGCCCACCCACCAGAGGCTAAACCCGTCCACCTCACAACTGATTAACCTATTACTTTGAATAGGTAGAAACATGGGAATAACTGCCAGGTGGGTGGGGCTAGGCTTTGGTGGGTGGGACTAACACCTGATCATGAATAATATTTGACCATTAAATACGCTAAAACTACACAGCATCTTACAGAATAAGGGACACAGTGCTGGATACAGGATGTCATTAGCTTGTGCTGTCCTCAGCAAGGGGGGGCAGAATCTATGTGACAGGTTCCCTTTAAGGATAGCCTATATCCCACAATAAAACTGCTTCCACTAAAGCTCCCACAAACATCTCTGCACATCACCTTCTCTCATTTTCCTCCTTCCTTGTAGGTTGCAAGCCTTTAAGGGCGGGATCCTCTCTATTTCCATTTTATATTATGCATAGTATTTCTAGCAGGACCACAATTTTCTGATGACATATTGAATGTTGGGTTTCATTGTACAGTATATTCAGTTAAATTCACAGTTCAGTTATATTTTTTAAATATTCTTCTTTTGTTCATGTTGCATCTCTTGATGTAATTTCTTCTTCATGCTTATCTCCCTCTTTACTGTTGATTACAGATTAATGGTATAATGTATTGTTGATTTACAGATTTCTTGAAACTGCAGCCTATTTTTGTGTGAAACCAAAAATAGGTGAAAAAGAAGTATCACCAAGCTCTTTCTTTTCTATTTGGCATGAATTTAGCACTGATTTTAAGGATTGTTGGAAAAAGGAAAATAGGATAATTTTGCAAGAAAGGTAAGTAATTCACTAGTACTTTTTGAAATACTTACACATTCCTTTACTAATTTACCCTGGCATTATAAGGCCCTAAATGTGTTAAAATTCATTATATGAATGATATGGGCTCATACTGCTAGATTTAGTAGTGATATAAATCTGTATGCCCCAAATTCTTGACAATGGCAAATGCAAATAGCTGCTATCACAGTTGTCACAGTAAACTTGGGAAGCTGACCAATTATAGGGCCCTTTCTACCACAGACCCCAGGCAGTTATGTGCTCCACTGCTTAGAGTGTGATCCTCTAAGGGGATGTTCACACAGCTGATTCTGGAATGGATTTCAGCCGTATTGTGCGCCGTATTGCGCTCCAATACGGCTGAAATCCGTCCCAGGCATTACGGTAATCCACAGTTCTCATAGAGAACTGTGGATTTTGTCTCCCCTATTCGCCGAGCGGGGAGAAGTGACATGCACATTATCCTGGCGGGATATGCGCCGTGGATAATAGGTGTCTATGGGGCCGGCGAGCTGCCGGTCCCGCCCCCGCTGCACAGCACACGTCGTAATTGCGGGGCGAAATACGTCCCAAAATTACGGCGTGAATAAGCCGTGTGAACTTAGCCTAAGAGTATTTAAGTCTCACGAGATCGCACTGAGAAAGCTGCTTTGGCACAGTCCACATTATTTGGATAGTGATAGAAAGTTCTGGTTCATGCCTTATTGCACACTATTGCCCACTTGACAGTCTAGAACCTAATTCCAGCACTAAAATTATTGGCATTTTAGTTGATCGGTAGTTGGAGGGTAAAAAAAAAACAACTTCTGAAATCAGTGTGTAGCAGTGGCTACACATGGATATGACAACTCAATTTTCTTGACAAGGTTCACAAAAAAGGCAATGAAAGATCATAAAGATTTTGCCACATCAACAACACACATTATGCTACAGCAGGGATCACAAAGCCTGATTGCTTAATAAATTCTTGAAAGGAGGCAAGGACTTGACTGTTGTATACTTTAACATTATTTACATAAACATTATTCCTTAACAGGTTCTTAAGCACTGTACGATTTGCCTCTTTAGGTGGTTTTCACATTGTGGATTTTTCCAAACTAAAAATCCATGAGGGTTTCTGCCACAGGTTTTATTCTGTGGGGCTAATCCGCTTTATGGTTGTCCTGGAGGTCTGGGATCATAAATTATTTGCAGCTAATACAATCTGCACTCTGAGACTTAATTAGGTTAGTGATTCATTCTCTTGAGATATCATGTCATTTAAGATCTTGTCTGCAAGATGTTATACTAGGGTCCCACCTATCGAACCAGAAAAGTCCTTACGTGCTAATGGTTTTGAATAATAGACAAATAGATATGCATTAGTTCAGATAAATTTGCAAGTCCCTCTTATGCAGTTCGTGACATGCTTCTAATTTATTATAATAACCTCCATATTTATTGTACTTTATATATAACTTACCATGTTCTTCTATTTAACTGTGTAAAACAAAAGCCAGGATTTTTGACCGGACATAAAAACATCGTCTGGCGTTGATAATTTAGGTACACATGTGGCCGAAATTGTTGGTTTCCTTATCTGTTAAAGAAAGAAAGACCCACAATGGTCATTGAAATAACTTGACACTGACATAAATAATAATAAATTTACTGAACAAAAACTAATAAAAAAAATCACACATCGCTTTTGAATTGGGGTGAAACTGAAAATTAAAAATAAAACTAATGAAATTGGCCTACGAAAAAATAAGTATCCCCTTAACGTAATATTTTTTGCACAGCCTCTTGAGGCAATCACTGCAAACAAACGATATATTTAACTCTCAGTGAGACTTCTGCACCTCTCCACAGAAGTAAACAAACTGCGACGGCTGTTCCTTTCACAGAGGTTTAATAGTATTTAGATCAGGCCTCGTAGGAGCCAATTCAGAATAATCAAATATTTTGCTATTAGCCATTCTTGTATGTTTTTAGCTGTGTTTTTTGGGTCATTATCCCGTTCGAAGAACAATTACCTGCAACTCAGACCAAGCTTTCTAAAGCTGGGCAGCTTATTTCACTCCAGAATGCCTTGATGTCTTTATTTCATTATACCTTGACAAATTAAGACACCCTGTGCCAGATGCAGCAAAGCAGCCCCATGTTTCACAGTAGTTACAATGCTGATAAGCTGATGTGATTTGCCAAAAAGCCCTAGTTTTGTCTCATCTGTCCAAAGGACATTCTCCCAGAAACTTTGAATCTTGTCAATATGCATCTTGGCAGATTTCACTCTTGCTTTTTTATTATATGCTTTCAACAGTAGTTTCCCTCACAGTCGTCTTCTATTAAGTCCACTTTGGCAAAGACAGCAACGGATGGTCCAGTCTGACACTGATGTACCTTGACCTGGGAGTTCACCTTTAATCATTGTGGAAGCTGTTGTCTGGACTCTTTGTTTACCACTTGTATTATCCATCTCTCCAATTTGTCGTCGGTTTTCTTCTTGCGGCCTCATCCAGAGAGGTTGGCAACGGTCCCATAGAACTCCTGAATAATGTGTGCAACTGTAGCAACAGGAACATCAAACTGTTTAAAGATGGTGATTTTTACTTTAACATGTTTGTCTATAATTTTCTGTCCTTAGCTTCCTTTGGTTCACGTTCAATTCAATACCAACCAGCAAAGTGACTTTTTTTTCACCCTTTAAAGGGGTTGTCTTCCGACAGTTTCATAGGATACATGAATAAAATAATGCAGCTTTACTCTGTCACTTCCTTGTCAGACTGTCTGTAATTAGCATACAGCTTCTGTGGTGTATTCAATTCTGTGTTTTCATTCTGCTAATTATTTTAAGTTAGCTCAGAAGCTCTCTGAAACTACTAGCAGGAGTTTTTATCTGATCCCTCAAAGAAAAGCCCTAATTAGTGCTGTTTACTTTAGATAAATCAAGATTTTTACTGCTGGCCAGCACAGAGCTGCCAGGATCTGTGTGATGATGTCACTCACTGATATCACATAGAACAAACATCAGGGGTGAGAGATGTTTACAGGTCGGTCACTGTGGGAACAGAAAGAGCCAGGGAGGTCATAAATTCACTTGTAGCTCCTTAACAAAAAATGATGAACAAAGCAATATATTTGGAAACTGTCTTTATTTTGTGTTCCCTACATTTTGAAAGCTATTCTTTGTAACGAAACAACCCCTTTAAATATGCAGAGTGACTTATTACAAATTTGAAGACACCTGTGATGGTAATAACAGGAAGCATAGTATTTTAACATATCCCTATAGTCAAATTATTTTTAATCTTTTCAAGGGATACCATCATTTTTGAACAGGTTTTTTTTTTATTATTATTATTATTATTATTATTATTATTATTATTATGTATTTATTTTATTTCGGTTGAACTAAAATTCAAACACATCTGATTTTCATTAGTTGATTGTCAGTCCATTTACATTTTTTATGATTTTTGACAGTTTTAAGTTATTTCAGTGACCATTGAGGGTTTTTCTTTCTTTAACAGAAAAGTTGTCCTTGTGTATAATGCAACAGTATTTAAATTCTTTTTATAAACATACATGCGCAACCCATGAACAAAGCTATATTTTCAAAATCAATAGTTTGTGCTTAATTGGTAGTTAATATTACAGAGTTGCTTTATCAACTTTCTTTAGGTTAAAAGCAGCAGAAGAAGTGTATAAGCAAAAAAAAGAAAAGACGTCAATTACAGTGAAACCCAAACATGAGTCTGGAATAGTAAGTATATAAGTTTGTGGACTAATATTGCATATGATGACCCTAAAAAAGTCACAGGTCTATGTTTTAAACTAGTTAAAAACTAGGCCAGTTTTACAAGGTCATGACAAGTTCTTCTGTTATTTGAAAAATATAAAATACTTATCTCGTTAAGTTATACAAATATTTTTTGTGCTTTATTTCTTTGATACATCTCTGATACATTGTTCTCTGAGCTTATTTTTTTCTGTTTCATTTTCATGCTAGTATTTTTTATTTTTTGTAATTTTGGATTTGTTTCATACTTTTTAAATTTTTTTTATAATTGCCAATAAAATACTTTTTCTTTATAGTCTGGCTCACTGATGGAAAACAAAGGGTGGTAATTAATGGTGCATACTCAGACTGGATCCCTGTTACTAGTGGGGTACCACAGGGCTCAGTATTGGGCTCTATCCTCTTTAATATTTTCATAAATGATCTTACACGGGGATTGCACCGTAGAATTTCGATCTTTGCAGATAATACTAAGTTCTGTAAAGGAATCCACACAATAGAGAATAATGTGTTATTACAAAGGGATCTGGATAGGTTGGAGGCCTGGGCAGAGAAGTGGCAGATGAGGTTTAACATGAAATGCAAGGTTATGCACATGGGATGAAAAATCCATTACATGATTACATGTTAAATGGAAAAACTCTGGGTAAAAGTGACATGGAGAAGGCTTGGGAACCCTGGTGGCAGAAAATTTAACTGTAGCAGCCAGTGTCAGGCAGCAGCACCCAAAGGCAAATAGGATCATGGGTTGTATTAAAAGGGCATAGATGCACTTTATGGGAACATTATTCCTCCCACTATACAAGTCACTGGTTAGACCACACATGGAATATTTGGGGTACAGTTTTGGGCACCAGTGGACAGAAAGACATTGAGAGCTTGAACAAAGGCGGCAACAAAAATAATAAAGGACGGGGTTGGACTGCAATACCCAGAAAGATAGCAAGGTTAAGGTTATTTAGTTTACAGAAAAGACGGCTTCTGGGGGACATAATAAATATGTTTAAATATATTAAGGGCCAATATAGAGATCTCGCTAAAGATTTATTTATACCCAGGACTGTATCTAGAAAAAGGGGGAATCCTCTATATCTTGAGGAAAGAAAGTTTCTACATAACGATAGAAAGGGATTCTTTACTGTTAGAGCGGTGAGACTGTGGAACACTCTGCCAGAGGAAATTGTCATGGTGAATTCACTAACAGAGTTCAAGAAGGGCTTGGATGCATTTCTGGCTTCTACCTCATGGTGGTTTTTGCCTTCCTCTGTATCAACACTTCAACACTTTAACACTTTAGCAACACTTTAGCACAATAGGCGAACTGGATGGACGTATGTCTTTTTTCGGCCTGACAAACTATGTAACTATGTTACTATGTCTTTAAATATGCAAAAAGAATATGCGGAAGAGCCATGGCAGGGCACTGCATAAATCAGAGATGATAGTGGTCAGCCAAATAATTGCCCATCCAACAGCTATTATGTTGAACTTCAGGACCCCAAAGTGATGCTGCCTTGAGCACTAAAAGAGAGTTCATTCGACTGACATTTGCATACATTTTAAGGTCTTGTGAGATAAATATGTATATGCAACCTCAGCATAAGTTGAAGTTTTTTTTAAAAGTATCATGCATTACAAAATAGGATAATCATTAAGGAGGTACTGTGACTTTTCCATACATTTCTACATAAATGTTTATATAGTTTGTAAGACCGAAAAAAGACATACGTACATCCAGTTCAGACTATTGTGCTAAAGTGTTGATCCGGAGGAAGGAAAAAACCCCATGGGGTAGAAGCCAATTGTGCTCATTTTAGGGAAAAAATTCCTTCCTGGCTCCAGCTCGATTCCAATCAAAATAAATCCATTGATCAACGACCCTTCTTTAGAATCCTAGTCACTATAACTTATTATATTACTACACTCTAGAAATATATCCAGACCCTTTTTGAATTCTGTTAGTGAATTCACCATCACAAGTTCCTCTCCCTTTCTATGTTTATGTAGAAAATTTCTTTCCTATAGGCATATAGGATGCCTCCTTGTTATATATACAATCCTGGATATAAATAGATCTTGTGAGAGATCTCTATATTTATTTAAATATACTTAACTCCTTACCGCCACAAAGAGTTTTGACCTTCCTGACAGAGCCCCATTTTTTAAATCTGACATGTGACACTTTATGTGAGAATAACTTTTTGACACTTTAACCTATCCATGTGATTCAGAAATTGTTTTCTTGTGACACATTGTGCTTTAAGTTGGTAAGAAATTGTGGTCCATGCAATCTTTGTTTGTTTGTGAAAAATATAAAAATGTGGTTAAAATGTTGAAAAATGTTGAACTTCAGACATGTAAGACACTCAAAATAGTTTAGAACTAGCATCTACCATATCTCTACTGTAGGTTGGCATAATCTTTTAAATGTATTTTTTATGACATTAGGGGGGCATTAAAATGTAGTAGTAATTTTTCATATTTTCAAGAAAAAATGCAACACTGATTTTTTTTTTAGGGACCAGTCCAGTTCTGATGTGGCTTAAAAGGGGCATGTATGTTAGATACCCCCACTACAAACTACACCCCTTTAAAGTATTTAAAACCGTGTTTAGGAAGTTTGTTGACCCATTTGGTATTTCACAGAAATTATTGCAAGAGGTGAAATTTAAAAAATTTACTTTTTCGTGGATTTTAAATTTTTATCTTTTATCTGGAACATGGTAGATGTGACCAAGGAAATGTAACAACACTGATTCCCCCAATTCTGCCATTTTTAGAGACATCCTATATGTGGTCCTAGTGTGCCACTTTGCTCAACCACATGCCCCAGAATAGGAGGAACACCTACCAGACTTTGGGGTCTTATTTTCAATATGATATTCTTTAGGTGCCATTTAAGGTTTGCGGACACCCTAAGGTGCCAAAACTTAATAAATACCCCTAATGAGACCCCATATTGGAAACTACACCTCCTAAGGAATATATCCAGTAGTGTAGTGAGTCTATCGACCCCCACAGGTGTTTCACAGTTTTTTTAGCGTTAGGCTGTGAAAATGAAAGCATTTATTTTTTCCCAACAATCTGCAATTTTAACTGAAAATATTTAATTTTTAGAAGGAATCCTGGAAAAAGTCACAACAAATTTTGTTCCGCAATGTCTCCCAAGTTCTGCAATACCCTATATGTGGGTGTAAACTGCTGTTTGGGTGCATGGCAGGGCGTACAACGGAGGGAGCGCTTTTGGAATACAGATTTTGGTGGGTGCCATGTCGCATTTGCAAAGCCCGAAAGTACCAGAACAGGTGAAATTTTCCAGAAATCACCTCATCTTGGATTTATCATTGTTTTTTGGGCTTTATTTATACAGCGATTGCTGTGCAGTGTAAATGACAGGATAAGTTTAATATGCGGGTTGGTGCAATTACAATTATATAAATTTTATATAGTTTTTTATGTTTTCTTACTTTTACACAATAGAATTATTATACTGATTATGGGTTTATTTTTTGTGTGATGAGTTGACATTTTTATTGGTACTATTATAGGGTGCATATGACGCTTTGATCACTTTTTATCAAGGTTTTTGTGTTATGAACAAAATACAGCAATTCTTGTAGTTTTTTTTTTTATTTTTACAGTGGTCACTGTGCAGTACAAGTGAAATGCTAACTTTACTAAGCAGGTCGATACAACTACAGTTCATTGGGAGACACAGCACCTTGGGGTATAGGCCATTCTCTATGAGGCTGACACTAGGTGAAGATCAAACATCTTGGGCCCACCCAGATGGGCTGTATCCCTACTGCCAACACCAGGTTAATCAGTTGGTACAAAAGCCGTAGCAGAGACGTTAAATCATAGTCTGGTTTCAAGGAGAAAAAGTCAAACAGGAATTGTAAAAACATAATAATAAAAAGAGAGAAGGACCTGTGTCCTCCAATGAATCAGACAAGAAAATGATTTTACGGTAAATACAAAAATCCGAAATTCAGTCAGTATCATTATGGGACACAGCACCTTGGGATATCCAAAAGCAGTCCCAGAGGTTAAGCAAAAAAAAGGATATGAAGAAAACTTCAACGGCAGTGTCAACCCTTTGCACACAGCTGCCTGAAGTTCCTTACGGCCGAGGTTTGCGTCAGCCAAGGCCAAGGTATGGATTTGGTAAAACTTAGAAAAACTGTAGACCGAAGACCAGGTGGTAGCCGTACATACCTGTAAAACTGAAGCTTGATGCCAAACTGCCCAGGAAGCACAAACCGCTCGTTTGGAATGGGCGGTGACCCGAAATGGAAGAGGTTCACCCCGAGACCGATAGACTAATGAAATCACAGACCGGATCCAGCTGGCAATGGTTTCCTTAGAGACTGCCAGACCTCTGTGCAGGCCCTCTGGAATGACAAAAATGGCCCCGGAGACCAAAAAGTTCAGTACAAGAGCAATCAAGCTTCCCGACACTTTTAAAAATAGGAACGTCGCTTTTGAGGATGAGAGGGGGAGGTACAAAAAGAGGGCAGAACTATGTCCTCATTGATCTGAAACGATTAAAGCAGATTAGGGAGAAATGAAGGAGCAGGGTGTAAGACAACCTTGTCCTTATGAAGTATCAAGAAAGGGGATTTTAAGATGGTGGATGGAAGTAATGGGCCCCAAAAGGCCCCTTTTCCAAAAAGCAAACGCAGGGAAACTTTCCCTAAAGGTTTTTCCCAAAGGGGAAGTTTTAATGGTCTTCGAAACAAGATTTAAACCCATTAAAAGAGGCCTACGAACCGTGGAGGAATAGTGACCCCCGAAAAAAAGGGTTTTTACTTGGGGTGAAGGCCAACATGCGCTGTAACAGCACCAAGAGGGCAGAGATCTGCCCCCATCAGGGAGCAAAGGCCCAGCCACAGTTCCAGACCTGACTGGAGAAAAGTACACACCCTTGGAGTAGAGTATTCCAAGGGGTGAAATCCATGGACCACGGCCCAGGCAAAATAGGTCTTCCAGGTACGGTAATAAATACGGGCTGATTAAGGCTTGCGTGCCCAAATCATGGTCCGGATAACTGAGTCCGAAAAACCGCAGCTGCGGTAAAGTGGGGTATAACAGAGGACCCTGGGAAAGAAGGTCTGGTTGCAGAGGAAGAGGGCCCAAAGGAGCGTTTTGCCACCGGGCCTGGATCGCGTTCCAACCAACGTTGGAAGGTCGGTTCCCCCCCTTTTTTACTTTTGAGCACCCGAGGAAGTAGGGGCCAGGGAGGGAAGAGGTAGACTAGAGCAAACTGACTCCAAGGTATAACTAGTGCATCTACTGCAAGAGCTTGGGGATCCAGGGACCTGGATACATAACTTGGGAGCTTATAAGGCAGATCAAACAATAATGTCTGGATCCCCCCACCTTGACAGAAAATGAAAAATCTCTGGTAGAAGAGCCCACTCTTCGGAATCCGCCTATGCCTGGCTGAGATGATTGGCCAACCAGTTTTCCACCCCTGGAATGAAAGTCACCAACAGGGTCGGAACCGAGCTTTCCGCCCAGCGCAGAATCCTCTCTGATGATTTAGATAGGCCACTGCCATGTTGGTGTCAGACTCACTCCGAATTGGGTGACCCTGAAGGAGAGGGGACCAATGCGAGAGCACTAGGAAAATGGCTCAGATTCCTTAACATTTATTTTGAAAACTTTTAATTCCCGGGGGGGGCCCCAAAAAACGAGTCTCCGTTTTGCCGAAAAGGTGCCCCAGCCCGAGGAAATGGTGTTTTTATGAGATCAGCCATAGCGGTGACAGAAAGGACTTACCCTGATGAAGCACAGATGAGACAAGCCACCAGCCGAGGTCGGCCTGGACTAGGGGTGAAAGGCGAAAAGCTCCGTCCTAACTAGCCAGTATTGCTTGCCGCAGAGGATGAGAATGATACTGCATGAAAAAGCCACTATCCTGCCGAGCACCCGCATGCAAGTGCGAAGAGTGAATAGGGTGCGTTCTCAGAGCAGGGCAACACCCAACCATAAACACTGTATTTTCTACAGTGGAATCAACATTCTGGCTACCTGAGTGTCTAGACTCATCTCCTAAAATTCCATTCTCTGGGATGGGGTCAGGCAGGACTTGTCAAAATTGAAGACCCAAGCGAAGTGCGCCTAGTGTCTGGGGTGATCCTGATGCTGTCCAGACTGGTGTATCATGGTGGAGCTTTCACTAGAACGTTGTCCAAATAGGGAATAATAGTATCGCCCCTGATGCAAAGGATCTAGGGGTTCTAGAACCTTTGTGAAAACCCTTGGTGTGGTCACAAGGCCAAACGGCAGAACTCTGAACTGGAAATGCCGAGAACCTACTGAATAATGCAGAAACCGTTGGGGGTCCTGGGCAATAAAGATGTAAAGGAAAGTGTCCCTGATGTCTATTGCGGCGAGGAACTAGTTCTGCTCCAAAGACGCCACCACTTTCTTATGGTTGTCCTCCTTGGACAGAGACATGGCTGAAGGGTGTGCGGCGCAGGGATAGATGGTCCAAGGAAAACCAACTTACCACCCCAGGGTGCTGTGTCCTCCACAAAATGGGGATTAGGCTCTGCCCCCAAACACAAGCCGGGTTACTTAAGGCCCTGCCCCATCCTGGGAGGAGCCTGGAACACATTTGGAGGCCCAAGCGGCATAACAAGCACAGGTAAGGGCACGGCCTAGACCTCACAAAAGCGGAAGGATAGATTTGAAATTGCGGCACAGCTTGGAGCTTGCAGCGTCGGAACAACCCCAAAGCACCAAAAAAGCAGGTAAGCCGTGTCCACAGTTCCTGGGGGAACAATTCTACCCCCAGCAGAAAGTGCCAAACACAGTCATGTGGTACTGCAATGGTTGTCTAGAAAATGGCACAGCAGGTCAGACATGCCCTGCTGCCTCATGCCAGCCAGGGGCAATAGGGGAAACACACTACCAACCCTCGCAAAACCGCCCGATACTGGGACGTATGCCGCTGGAGGCCAACAGGAAAACAGTATTCTCGAGGCCCTGCAAATCCATCAAAAGAAACGGAGACCCCCAACTACCACCAAACAGAGGAAGGCGTGATACTCACGAATGTGAAGTGTTTGGTACCACGCCCTCAGAGGTGGGACTACCAGAATCCAAGAAAAAGACAGCGGAGGTGGTAGGTGGGGATGAGTGAGCAGTGTAAAGAAGCTCAGCCAGCTAAAGTACTGATTGTTTTCTTGGGATCCTCAGGCGGTCGTGTCCGTGCCCCTGTTTCTGGGTCCGCTGTGGCTCCCTGTGCGGGGCTTACAGCGGCTGTGTCAGTTTCCTCTACACTTGCTTCTGCTCAGCGTTACTCACCTGGCCCTGCTTCCACGCGTGTCCGTCCACTGTGGCTTCCCCAGCGTGTGTGTGCACACCATAGGGCGCGCGCACGCCAGCCTGCGGACATTTATACACACAGTGCTCCTGCTTCCTGCCCGTGACCTCTGACCCTTTCCTTCATAAGGAACTTCCTCCCTGGACTCTGGGTCAGTTCGTTGATGTTCTTCATTAGAGCTAGACCTCTGCTGCTGAGCTGCTGCCTTGTTAACCCCCTGGTTTCCAGAGTGTCTGCTAAGCTTTTGTCTAAACGTCTGCATTACTTATAGCACCTTATACCTGCTGAACTCCTGTCGCTGCACCAGTCAGCTATTTCTGCTGTGTAATCTGTTATCACCCTGGGACTGTGCTTCCATTAAACAGCTACTGCATCCGTTTGTCCGTCACCTGTGTCCTGCACTTCGGCTACCCGCCGCGAGTACTGCCATCTCTGCCCACGGTGGGCCCTGAGGATCCCCTCTATCAGGACATTTTCTGGCTTTGCAGCCAGTAAACGTGACAGACAAGTTAGTTTTACTCTCTGGGGCGATACGATTATGGCGATACCCAAGTTATATAGTTTTTTATGTTGAAGCACTTTAAAAAAAAAGTGTTTTATAGTGTAAAACAATATTTATGCATCACTATCTCCTGATAGCCATAACTTTTTTATTTTTCTGTATACATAGCTGTGTAAGAGTGTTTTTTTTGTAAGATGAACTGACGTTTTAATTGGTACCACTTTGGCATTTATATGACTTTTTGATCGCTTTTTATTCAATTTTATGTGCAGCGGGATGAATGAAAATTCTGTGATTTTTTTTCTTTTATGGAGTTCACCATGCGGGTTAATTAACATGACAAATATATAGGGTAGGTCATTACGCACGCGTCGATACCAAATATGCGTACATTACTTATTTTTTATCTTTTTGGGGCAATTGGCATTTGTAATGGGAAAAAGGGCGGTGTACATGTTTGTTTGTTTTTTGTGTTTTACTTTTTTTACCTTTTTATATTTTCTTTGCTTCCGATCACTGATATAATAGAGAGCAGTTCACTATAGAACTGCTATGTACTGGTCTCTATGGTAACTGTTAATCACATTGCCAGCAGTGCCCATCTGGACACAATAATGTCACACGCAGCCCAGAAGCTTTTGTAAAGCTCCCGAGCTGGGAGGTGAGCAGACAGCCGCCGCAATCACGCCGTGGCTGCTTCTATGGAGGCCAGAAGGAGCTCCCTCCTTTTGCCTTTCCCTTAGCTGCCACAATATCTATATGTAGCTGTAGCTAAAGGGTTAATCACCAATGGCCAGAACTCACTCAGAGGGTGATGCTGCATGGCGCCAGCTGTAATATACAGGTAGTCCCATGTCTTGAACATGCAGGTCCTGTTTAAGAGACCGCATGGTGTCCAGGACCGGTGTACGTCCAATGTCGGGAAGGTGTTAAACATATTTACTATTTTATCTCGAAGCCGTCTTTTCTCTAAATGAAATAACCCTAATCTTGCTAATCTTTCTTAGTATTGTAGTCCACCCAGTCCTTTTTTTATTCTTGTTGCCCGCCTTTGTACCTGTTCAAGCTCTACAATGTCTTTCATGTGCACTGGTTCCCAAAACTGTATACAGTATACTATGTGTGGTCTGACCAGTAACTTGTATAAGTTTACTGTCCACTAATATTCCCAAGTCCTTCTCCATGTCACTTTTTTCCAGCATTTTTCCATAATAATGGAATTTTTCCTTCCCATGTGCATAACCTTGCATTTATCTGTTTTAATCTCAACTGCTACTTCTCTGCCCAGACCTCCAACATATCCAGATCCCTTTGTAATAAAACATTATCCTTTATTGTGTTGATTACTTTACAGAGCTTAGTATCATCAGCAAAGATTGATATTCTACTGTGCAGTCCTTCTGTAAGGTCATTAATGAATATATTTAAATAGTAGGACCCAGTATTGACCCTGTGGTACCTCACTAGTAACAGGGATCCAATCTGAGTATGTACCATTAATCACCACCCTTTGTTTCCTATCACTGAGCCAGTTACTTACCCATTTGCAAATATTTTCCCTCAGTCCAAGCATTCTTATTTTACTTACCAACCTTTTATGCAGCACAGTATTAAATGCTTTAGAAAAATCCAAATATATGACATCCAATGCCTCACCCCGATCCAGTCTAGAACTAACCTCCACTTAGAAACTGATGAGATTAGTTTGACATGACCGATCCTTTATGAACTCATACTGGAGGCATTCCACATTTATTTTCAGTGAGATACTCCAGCATATAATCTCTTAGAAAACCTTCAAAACTTTTACCCACAATTTACCGTCCTGGAGTTTCTAGGCTCACTTTTTGATCACTTCAGTAAATAGTTTTATTAACCATGGTAAAGAAAAAAAAAATCATCTTTTTATTATTCTCTGTTTTGTTGTTAGGGGGTGTTCACATGACCAATTTGCCCGCTGATTCTGGGCACAGATTCTGCTCTCTGAATCAGCATCCAAACCAACTGTACAGTGTGCGCTATGTAAAATCAGTGTTGTCGTTTAGTACCCGTTGCAAAAATCCACCTTAGGCAGTCTAGGTCATTTCCTCGCTTAAATTCCGAGCTGGTAAGTGCGAGATTTTCAAAGGGAAAACAGAGGTTTTTTTGGCACTGACAGTGTCGGTGCTGGAAAAGCCACTGTGTAAACCTACTCTAACTCTTCTATTATTACTTGAAACTAAAATTTACAAGCAAAATGGATGTTAATAACCACATGACAAGTAAAATTCACTTGTTGGAGTATTCCCCGTTTTATTGCAGGATGTGTACCGTGTTTTTACTTGCAGTTCACAGTAAGAAACGAGTCCCATTCATTTCTAAGTAGTTTGGGATGTGAATCCATGTTAAAAACAATATACAAATGTTTGGGTTTGTTTTACACATGGTTTTTGGCCATCCCTATAGACATCAATAGTAAATTTCCACATGTGTTCCACATGGAATACGACCAAAGAATAAGCATGTTCTAAGTTTTTTATGCCGAAAAGCTGAAAATATGCGTTGTATGAAATAATACACGTACTCTTTTGAGGTCAATGGGAATGGTTTACTTTGTTTCCGACGAGTATTTCAAGATGGAATCCGCATGGATTTTCACTTGAAATACTTATCGTATGGACAGAGCCTTAACAGTAAGATGTTTTCATGCACACTCTAATATTAACTAATCAGTGCAGGACTTGAAAAGGGAAATGGTAACAACCAGTTGTTTCTGTGCCTCTGCACTTAGGTAGGCATGCCTTTTTATTTTCATTTTCTCTGTCTAGAGGAAAGAAGGTTTCACAATCATCGCGAGAGTGAGACTATGGAATTCACTGCCACAGAAGGTGGTGATGTTGGATTCATTAAACAAGTTTAGTGAAAAAAGAAGGATTCGTAACAGGAAAAGTTTAAAACCAAAAAGGAAAACAATAGCGCTCCAGTGACCTGATTAAGTGAGCCTTGGGAGCTCGGGAAACGCGTTGTTTTATACTTTGTTTTATGCAAATAAGCTGACACAATATTGGGCAAATTTTTAAGCTCCCTGGAGCGCTATTGTTTTCATTTTTGGATTTAAACTTTTCCAATTATGAATCCTTGTTTTTTTCACTTCTTTTACCAGGATTCCTTTTTGCAAAGAGGAATCCCGAGTTACACTGAAGGAACAAGCTGCCTAGGATAATAGCTGATCATCAGCTTGCGAGTGCATTCGTGAGTTGTATCATAGTATGTACAACCAGCCAGTGTCGGACTGGGGTGACTAGGGCCCACAGGAGGAGTTGACTCAAGGGGCCCACCAGTTGAGCTGTTTCTGGGCCGACCGGTGGAAGTTATTTTAGAGGCCCACCCTAGAGCTACTGTAAATAACTATACATGTTTCCTATACTCTGTCTCTTGCTTTTTGCCTCTCTTTCTATGTTTTTTTGAGGATGTATATGCAGTTAAAAAACAACTCCAGGTCTACAATGATAAGGGGCCCAGCGGGGGATATATATTATTAGCCAGAAGATTTAAGAATATGTAAACTTTGGGTCAGGGCAAAAATCTGTGTGACTTCAGTTAACACAGAAGACCATCTGTATCTGAGAGCCGGTATCAAAGATTACTTAAATCCAAGCCCTTTAATCGCTTAGATGTAGCTCTCAGTAGGAACTACAGCATCTTAGTGGTTTGACATAGGGATGGGGCAATGCGATTGTGGGATGCTGATGGTTGTCACAACACCCAGGGGTTAAATAATGGCCTCTGGTCTGTCTGTAAATGAACCCTGTGAAGCCCTGCCCAAAGCTCTATAAAGAAACAGTGACATTTGGCATAATACACCTCAGTACAATAATATACTGTAGGGTGTTTGGTATAGCAATTAATTACTTAGAATAGGCTAAGCAATCACTTAATTGCTATTATAACACACTGAACACATATTGCATTAAAAGGAAAAATATGTAACAAAAAAAGTGTATCTAATCGACGCAATGAACACTAAAAAAAAATGAAAAAAATGCCAGAATTCTGTTTTTCTTTTTTCATCCTGCTTCACATAAAAATTGAATAGAAAGTAATCAAAAAGTTATGTGGACCCCAAAATGATAATAATTAAAAGATCAACTTATCCTGTCAAAGGGGAAATTTTTTGTGTAAAAGTAGCACAACATAAATTGACCAAGAGAATAAAATTATTCCAGAATTTCTGGAATTTGTTTATTCAGTCTCCCAAAAACTAAAGTAAAATTTAATCAGAAAGTCATATGTACCATATCATATCATTTGTAGTTCCATATCATGTAATTTGTGTACCACATCATATCATTTGTAGTTCAGCAAATATGTAAGGTCCGCTCATTCTGCAAAAAAATAGACTATTATACAGCTCCATCAATATAAAAATGAAAAAGTTATGGCTCTTGATAAAGGAGACTTAGAGACACTCAAGTCTGTTCCAGATGAAAACATCACATTAAAGTAAAAATTAAAAAGTTGACTGTCAAAAAATCATGACTTCTTTATTGCCCTCTTGTCTAAAAGTCATTAATCATAAAAAAAAAATACAAATTTGTCATTGCTGTTACTGTATTGACCGAGACAGTAAAATTAACATGTAACTTGTAAATCATGGTGAGTGCTATACAAATTTTTTTTTTACATTTTAGGATTTCTGTATTTTGTTCATCCTGCCCCCTGAAAACCAGAATAAAATGTGATAAGAAAGTCTTGGGCAAATAAAAACGTCAACAAGCGCTTAAAAAATAAGCGCTTACACAGCCCTGTCAATGTAAAAAATAATGGAGTCTGAATTGTCTCTGAAACGAGTAGGCTATTTTGTACTGGTTAGTAGTGTTGAGCGATTTTTATCGACAAAGTTGAAATGGGCAAGGTTTTTATGGTGATCGAAATTTCCAGATCATGCGATAATTAAGGTTAAAATCTGAGCATCATCTATTAAGATCGCGCCTTTTTCGGCGCTTCTGTAATTTTGGCGGCCAGCAAATCAGATTACAGAATAGAGCAGGGTGAGATGTGTGTGCGACGTCATGACTGGGATGTGTATGGTTGCGATTGGCTGGAAAAATCACATGACCTCGTTTTACATAGAACAGCGTTTCCTGTTTCAGCCTCAGTGTCTCTCAGCGTCTCATAGGGATAGGACCTGCGCTCTGCCTGTGGCCAAACAGCTCAGCGAAATTAGTCTATTTCTGCACAGAGAAACCTCTACAATTAGCTGTGATCTTTCCAATTTATTTATATTAGAGATTTTAATATTTTATGTAGTTAGCTAGAGAATTTTAAAGCAGCATCTACCGCTGTAAATTCACGGCGGGGTGAGAAGGGGGGGGGGGCCGCGGGCGAACACAGACAAGCTCTATCTATAAAGAACACTGGATAAAGTTCACCAAGACTTAGTGTAGACATTGTAGTGGAATATCTTTATTATTAACAGTTTGCTATTGAAATATTTCCTGGATATTGGGCAGCCTGAACTTATATTGGATACACATCATTTCTAGTAACTGCAGGTCTCTTTGTTAGGTGCAAAACTCCACTTTTATTATCAGTATACATTCAGATATGTGTTCATTTTAATTTTACCCATTACACCTGTGACTTGCAGTTAAATTACAATCCAGCAATCTTGTAGTCAGAACAGGTTGTTTGTTGCCAAAAATACCGTGTATAATACGAAAACATAACAGTTACGTGTTTTTTGACTTTTGTACACCCAGCATTGTTCATTGACGCAGCATCCGCGTAAATCTTAAAACAGCAATTCTATATTCACCACAGGTGAATTGAAAGGTGCAAAAAATACCGTTTATTATACCAAAACATAACAGTTACGTGTTTTTGACTTTTGCACACCCAGGTTTGTTCATTGACGCAGCATCCATGTAAATCTTAAAACAGCAATTCTATATTCACCACAGGTGAAAATTTAAAGGTGCAAAAAATACCGTGTATCATACGAAAACATAACAGTTACTTGTTTTTTGACTTTTGCACACCCAGCATTGTTCTTTGACGCAGCATCCATGGTAAATCTTAAAACAGCAATTCTATATTCACCACAGGTGAATTGAAAGGTGCAAAAAATACCGTGTATCATACGAAAACATAACAGTTACGTGTTTTTGACTTTTGCACACCCAGCATTGTTCATTGACGCAGCATCCACGTAAATCTTAAAACAGCAATTCTATATTCACCACAGGTGAATTGAAAGGTGCAAAAATACCGTGTATCATACGAAAACATAACAGTTACGTGTTTTTTGACTTTTGCACACACAGCATTGTTCATTGACCCAGCATCCACATAAATAAAGTGTGTAAAATAAGGATAAAGGAAGCAAACTGGAGACGGAAAGACATATTGCTATAGAAAGTAAAACTAACCCCAAAATATTTTTTAACTATATAAATAGTAAAAGATTAAAACGGAAAATGTTGGCCCTTTGAAAAATACTGAGGGAGACACAGTAGAGGGCGATGAGAAAAAAAGCAAACGTATTAAACACTTTTTTCTCCACTGTATTTCCCGAGGGGGATGCCCTTCCCTGTTGAAAAAGGGGATGTGGAAAACTCCAATTAAAATTTTCTTGTCAAACCCCAGGAAGAAGTCCCACCCCTCGTTTTTGGGAAATTTTTAAAAAATTGAAAAACCCCCAAAGGTCCAGAGGGAATACCCCCACGTTTTTAAAAAGAGAGTTAAGTGATGTCTTTGATGGGCCCCCTTTTTTAATTATTCATGGACTATCTAATAACGGGGGTATTTTCCCCAAAGGTTTGGCGCATAGCAAAATTTTTGGGCCAATTTTCCCAAAAAGGGGTCAAAAAAGTGACCGGGGAAAACCCATGGGCCCAAAGTAAGCTTAACCCTGTTGTAGGAAAAAATGTTTGAAGGTTTTTTTCAAAAGATGTTACCCGGGAGTATCTCACTAAAAATAAATGTTTTTAAGCCGGGTTAGAGGGGTTCATAAAGGAAATCGGTTTTTCAAAAATCTCATCGCTTCTATGGGGGAAAGTCAGTGTTTAGACTGGATGGGGGTAGTGGTCACTGGTTTGTCATATATTTTTTTTTTCTAAAGCATTTGTTCGGTGCCAAAAATTTAAAAGAAGGGGGTTGGGTTTTTTAAATAAAAGGGGGGGGGGGGGTTGTAAATGTTTGGGGACGGGGGGGAAAAAATGTGTGAAAGGGGGTAAGTAACTGGTTTCACTGATAGAAAAAAAAAGGGTTTTAGTAATTAACGGTACATACTCGACTGGACGTTGTTACTAGGGGGGGGTCCCAAAAAGGGTCAGTTTTGGGGGCCCTTTTCCCTCTTTAAAATTTTCATTAATGCTTACACAGGGAATAACAGTAAAATATTTTTTCTTTGCGGGACGATACTAAGCTCTGAAAAAGTAATAAAACAAAATTTTAGAGGATAATATGTTATTAAAAAGGGATCTGGATAAGTTGGGGGGTTTTCTGGGGGGGAAAAAGGGGCAGATGAGGTTTAACATGAAAAAAATGAAAGGTTTGCACAGGGGAAGAGAAATCCTTTAAATGTTTACATGTTAAATGGAAAAAAAAACGGGGTTTAAAAGTGAATGGGGGAAGGGAAAGGGGTTGGGGAAACCCCTGGTGGACAGTAAACTTAATTTTTGCCCCAGTGTAGGCAGCAGCACCCAAAGCAAATAGGATATGGGGTGCATTTAAAAGGGGAAAAGTTTCAATGATGGGGAAATTTTTTCCCAAATTTTACAAGTCACTGGTTTTGAAAACACATGGGGAAAATTGTGTACAGTTTTGGGCACCAGTGACCGGAAAAATTGTAGAGCTTGAACAGGTACAAAGGCGGGCAACAAAAAAATATAAAAAGGTTTGGGGGAATTTGTACACAGAAAAAATTGGGAAGATTAAAGGGGTTTTTTAGTTTTAGAGAAAAGAAGGGCTACGGGGGGACCCCTAATAAATATGTTTAAATACATCAAAGGTCAAAATAGAGATCCTCCCCAAAATTTTTTATTTTTCACAGGGCTGTTTTAGCTAGAACAAGGGGGCATTCCCTTTTTGTCTTTAGGAACGAAAGTTTTACATAAACATAGAAAGGGATTTTTTACTGTAAAAAGCATTTAGACTATGGAATTCTTGCCCGAGGGGGATTTTGGGCATGGTGACTTCCAAATAAAACCGAGTTTTTAAAAAAGGGGTTTGGGTGCTTTCTGGAGCGTAATAATATAACAAAGGGTTTTAAAAAGACTAGGATTTTAGGGAGGGGGCTTGATCCCGGTTTTTCTGATTGCCAGATTGGGGGTTTAGGAAAAGGGGGTTTTTTCCCTAAAATGGGGGACCATTGGCTTTTACCCCTTTGGGGGGGGTTTCCCTTTTTTTTGGATCAAACCCTTTGCACAAAAGGGGAACTAGATGGACGATTTTTTTCCCTTTTTTTGCCTTAAAAAATATGAAAATATGAAAAAAATGAAAACTTTTAAAAAAGCAAATTTTATATTCACCACAGGTGGGAAATTTAAAGTTTCAAAAAATACCCTTTTTTTATACCAAAACATAACAGATTTCGTGTTTTTTGGACTTTTGCCCAGTCCAGATTTGTTGTGGGCCCCCTTGCAGGTTTAAAAATTTTTAAACCAGCAAATTTTTTTTTTGATTAGGGGGATTTGGGGGGAATAGCTGTGATTTTCCGTTTTTAAAAAGAGGGCTTTTAAAAAATATTCCCTACCTTCTCAAAATTTTTTTTATTTCTGAAATGGAGCGGAAATTTCAAGGTTTGGGAAGCGAGGGGAAAGAGGGGGGTAGCACCCTGGAGGTAGAGGTACGAGGAGAAGGTTTCTTTTCCCTTTCCCGTGCTGGCGACAACCCCGGGTTTCCAGCGGATCGTCGTTTCAGGGGCCGTAGGCCCGTCATCGCCCGGGGGCCCGGGCCCCCGGGAATCTAAGTAAGAACTTCGTCGCCCAAACGGGCCCAAATGGTTAATTTAACCTGATCTGGGAGGCTTACCTCCCCGTCTTTGCGTCACGGCCCAAATGTCGTATCAGCAAACTTTAGCATCCGTCCCAAAATGAAAATAGCCCAAAAATCAACTCGTTTTAACCCCCCACTGTTGGGTAATCCAAATTTTCTGGGACCCCTTTTATGAAAAAAAGCGGTTGGGGTCAGAAAGGGTTTTTTAAAAGATCAAGAGGATGATTTTTGTTTTGCTTTTGACGCCCAGGTTTCTGATGCCCTCAAAAGGGGGGTGAAGGAAAAACCCGGGCAATCGGCCAAAAAAAAATTTTCCGGGGGGGCCAAAATTCCCCGGCCCCCCAAAGCCCCCTTGGAAACCCCGGCCCCCCGCCCCTTTTAGGCCCGCAGGGTTTTGGGTGCAGAAAGTCAGGACGACCAAGTCCCTGTGTTGATGGGTGTGATGGACGGACCCCGGGGATCCTGGTGGTTTTTTTTTTGGGAGAATTTTTCTTGCGAGCGCTTCATCGTGGGGCGAGGAGGGGGAATTTTGATGGGGTTGTGTCAGTATCGGGCCCGCCTCAAAAAGGGAGGGGGGGGTGCCCGAAGTCCGCTGAAAATGGTTTCCCCAAACCACGGTCGCGCCCAAAACCCCGGGTCCCGTTATCGCCCGTCAAAAAGGTCCGGACCTTCAAACCGGGCCTTTTTTTGACCAAGCCCCTGATTCAACCCCGCCCATGTTTATTTTGCCGCCCTTTTTTTGGTTTTAAAGCAAAAAGTAGAGGCAAGAACCTTTAAATTTGGGTTTAACCCACCCAAAAATGTCTATCAAATGCAGCGAATGCATGAGTTTAAATGGGGGGGAACACTTTGGGCCCAAAAAAAACCCAGCCCGGGCGCCGGGCCTCCCAAACCCTTGTCACCCCTTTGTCCCCCGCCTTTCCCCCTCCTCCGCCACCACCAAGCGTTCCTAGGTCCCAAAGTTTCAGAGGTTTATGATAGGGTTAGGGTCCCCTTCAGCCTTTCCCCCGTCGGGCCCAAGGGACCCACCAAACACCCCCCAGAGGGCCCATCCCACCCCTTCTCCTTTCCCCCAGTTTGAGACCTGCACGCCGTAAAAGGGGCCAGTTTTAGCAGCCCGCCCTTTTGTCTTTCCCGGTTTTGGGTGCAGAAGAAACACTTTAACCCAAACCATCCCAAAACCCAAAAAACCTGAATTTTCGGCAAATTTCCAGGGTTTTTGGGCCCTTGGGAAAAGTTGGGCCCTTTTCCGGTCTGGTTTGGGCAAAGATGGGTTCCGCCACCGGGCAGGCCCTGCCTTTCCCCAATACCAGATGAAACCCAGCAGGGATTTTTTTTGCCCGAAAAAACCCCTCATTTTCCCTGGCCCGCCACGTGTCATTAAAAATTTTCCTGGGGGCCGTTGGGATTCCCTGGCCCCTCTTTTTGGTTTTTGGAAAAAGGGGCCATTTGGGGGCAGGGGCACATGGGGCTAGGTTTTTTTAAGGGGGTTTACGGCCAAGGCCCCCTTTATCTCTGTGACAGCTCCCCTGGGTGGGGGTGGGTGGATGTCTCTGGGGGTGACGGTGGGTCTAAAGGGTCGGGCGCACGCTTTTTCAAAAACGCAGGGATGGGGCAGGGGGGTTTTTCCCCCAAGGGCCTTGGTGGGTTTTCCCTGCCCAGAGAAAAACCCTGGGTTTTTTTTTTTGGTTTGGAGGGCCGTCCACTCCCGGTCAGGAGCTTGGGGACGGCTCCCAAGCAAAAGAGAAACCCAGGGGCTGGCCTTTTTTTTGGGGGACAGAACCTTTTTGCCAAAGGGAAAGGGGGGTGTGCGGGAAAAAGGGGGGAAAAAAAAACTGCTGGCCCCCCTTAAGAACGGTAGGTGGAGCACAAACCCCCTTTCCTGGCCAAAATGTCCCTGAACCCTTTTCGTAAAAATTTTTTAAAAAGCTACCCGGGGCTGGACTGCCCGCTGAAAAAGGCCCCCGAGGTCTGAGTTCGCACTTTTTGGTTCGCACCCTGCTTCGTCCCGCCCTTTGGCTGGTTTTCAGCGGGCAGCCCCGGCCCCCCCGTCAAGTTCATTGTTGACGTGGCAACGCGCGGAATTCCCCCCTAAAATGCTCCCAAAGTTGTGGCAGCAGCGCAATGCCCTTATGCAGTACGAAATGACCCATGGCCTGAAAAGCAGCGGTGCGGACCTCGGGGGGGGTTGAACCACCCAGAGTGGAGGCCCGGTGAAAAAGCTCTGCACCCTCCCTTGCCAGTTTTTAAGGGGCCACCAAAAAGGTTTAGTGGGACAATGCCCTTGTCAGCATGAGCATTGTGGTGTTCTTAGTTCTGGAACGATCGTTGGACACTCTGAAAAAACAGGTCCCGCAGCGACGGAGGAGGAGACGGACACAGATGCGGACACGGAGCCTTTTCTCCGTCAAATTAACAAGGCCGACAGTTTCACAATTTCATCGGTCTTCATTAGGCAGTGGTTCGGGGTCCAGAGCTAGTGCAAGGTGGCGCATCAGCTCTCAGGGTGCATCATCTCAGGCAAGTCAGGGCTGTGTTGAAGCTGTGCCGGAGGCAGCGGAGGAGGAGGAGGGGAGGTATTCCTAGACACGATGTTACGTACGTCCCTGCCTTGGAAAGAGGTTGGCGCGAATTTGAGGCGGAGGAGGAAGATGAGGAAGATCAGTTTGCTAGTGCCCTCGACCAGAGGCTTGGGAAATCAGGCTCCATCTCTCACATGAGTGCTTGGATGCTCCATTTCTCCAACATGATCCTCGCATTAAGGCCATCAAAATGAACAAAAGTTACTGGGTGGCCACCTCCTGGATCCCGGTACAAAACAAAAACTCAGCACTTCCTTCCACCCACCCAAATAGAGAGTAAAATGCAGGAAATGGAGACCTTGCTGATTGATCAATGGAGACATCTGTTGCGTTGCTTCACGTTCCCAAATGTCACGGTGGAGCAACATCAGCGACATGACAGCAGTAGAGTGCCAAGTAGCGTAGCGGCAGCAGCAGGCAAGGTGGCGGAAGCCTAATGGGTGACCTCTGGCAATCTTTGTTTACCACCTCACCAACGCATGCAATGCAGGGCCACACATCCAACACACAGAGATCAGATTAAGATCATGGTGCACGACTATCTGGTTCTCAACACCGATGGTTTTTGCATGTGTTCCGGACCCAATAGACTTTGGGTATCAAAATGGACGAATGGCCCGAGCTGGCTCGTCACGCCATAGAGGTGTTGTCCTGCCAGCAGCCAGCGTCTATTGAGCGGACCTCAGCACAGTGGAGGAGTCATTACAGACAAACGCATCGGCTTTCACAGATAATGTGGATCGTTTGTACTTTCATCAAGATGAATCAGGCATGGATTATGATGATGTTGTGGCCCCAATTGCGAGGTCACCGAATTAGTTGCCGGTCTACTTCACATTCCTTTTCAAACAAGAAATGGTCCTCTTGAAAAATTTTTTTTAAAATGATCATTTCTTACTGCAATTTTTATTCTCTTTTCCTCTTTTATCTCTTTTGCTGTGAGGAGACTGTAAAAGACAGCAAGGTTTCATGACAACACCGTATTCCATTTACTCACTTTATCTTAAGAAGTTTTCGCATTGTCAATGGTTTTGGAGGTCATGTTGCTGTGAGATACAGCTATAATTATGGTCCTTTGGAACAGAAATGTGGCTTCTAAGTGGCATTTCTCCCTCACAATTTTTAATAGTGGGGGAGAAGTCATATTTTAAAAATTTTTTGGGGGTCATGTAAGCGGAGTCAGCATAATCTGGTCCTTTGGAACGAAATTTGGCTTTAAGTGGCATTTTCCCTCCAATTTTTAAGTGGCTGAGAAGTATATTTTTAAATTTTTTTGGGGGATGTAGCTGGAGTTTCAGCAATAATCATGGTCCTTTGGAACAGAAAAAGTGGCTTCTAAGTGGCATTTTCCCTCACAATTTTTTTTCAGTGGTGGGGAATGTCATTTTTAAATTTTTTGGGTATGCTGCTTTTAAATGCAGCAATACTAAGGGTTTTTATAAAAAATTTGTTTCTAACAGACATTTGTTCTTCACAATTGACCCCAAAATGGGTCAAGGTTTTTGCTTTTAATTTTGGGGGGTTTTGCTTTGAAATGCAGCAATACTACAGGTCTATTCTAAAAAAATGTTGTTTTTAATAGGGCATTTGTTCTTCACAATTTTCAAAAATGGCTTGGGTATGTTTTGAATTTTTGGGGGCATTTTTTCTGGACATGCGCTATACTCGGTCCTATTCTAAAAAAATGTTTTTTTAACCCGACATTTTTTCTTCACAATTTCCAAAAGGGTTCAAGGGTCATGTTTGATTTTTTTGGGGGCTTTTGCTGTGCATGCAGCTATACTAAGGCCCATTTTAAAAAAATGTTTTTTTAAAAAAATTTGTTCTTCACATTTTTCCCCAAAATGGTCAAGGTCATGCTTTGAATTTTTGGGGGCATTTTGCTGTGCTGCAGCTATATTTCAGGTTATTCTAAAAATGTTGTTTAACGACATTTGTTCTTCACAATTGTCAAGAGGGCTAAAAGGGTGATGGTCTGTCAGAAAAGGAAAGGTAGGACACTGTTAAAATGGACACATATTGCAAAATGATTTTTTTTGAAAAGTTTTAAAATGTATCAATCCTGTATTGAAAAACCCCATTTATCATTTAAAAAAAAAGAAACAAAGACATGGGGGATTCCACTTTTTTAAAAATGTGTTTCTAGAATTAAACTACTAAAAAAACTTGCAGGGCAAAAAAGTGGTAAAAAAATTCCCTGAAAATTGGACAAAGGGGGGTAAGGAAAACTTGACCGATTAGGTTTTGGGGAATGGAGTATGGGGCACGGACGAGAACAAAGTACGAACAAATTTCCCCAGACGTTGAGTAAAAAGAGAAAAGAATGCCCAAACAAAAGGGCACCCGGGTGTAACAGGGCGTTAACACCGTATTTCCAGTGAGCCATTGGTCCGCCTCATCGGGGGGCAGCGCTACCCCGGGGCTTGACTGGTACTGAGGAAGGTGGGTTTCACTTGCTTCGCCTCTGCTTCAGACGAAGTTTTTTTTGCTGCGTCATCAGGGTTTTAACCCGCGTGGTTAAAGGCGGACGCCCCGCCTGGGCTCTCACCCCCACCCCCTGTAACTCCCGGGTGGGTATGTGTGGCACAGGCGTTTTAGTCAAGTCCCGTTCAACTAAAATGGTGGTTGAAAGGATCCTTTTTTTGGCCTTTGTAATCTGGGGGTCGACAGGTTTTTTGGTCATACTGTGGCCCAGGGCGGGACAGTATATGTCCCCTTCAAC
>JAODAL010049603.1:0-28047 GCA_025379985.1 Phyllomedusa bahiana | reverse complement strand
GTAAAGTGAGGCAGTTCCACAGTCTCTTTTCTCCCTTCGCTTCAGGGTATTTACAACATTTTAAAATACCCGCGCTTTTGTTCGGGCGCTTCCCATTAATAAAATTGTTGTTCACGAAAAAAAAAACGAGAACGATTTTGCGGTTTTTTTGAGCAAAACGTACAAAAACCACGGTCCTTATAGAAAAAAACGCCCGCTTTCTGGCCTTTTTTTGGGGATCGTGTAGTCCAGCCTTAATCAACATAACACTTTTTCTGAAAACCCACATTAATTAAAGTGTTGTCTTATGATTCCCGGGGGCTAGACGGGAATAAAAAGTGGGCACAAAAACTAAAATCCCCCATTATAAATTTTGCTTTTCCATCAACAAAAAAAAATAAAATAAAGGAAGCGTAAAAAACCTTTAAAAAGGGGACAGTTTTATACTACTTTTAAGTCAGGGAAAAGTTACACTACCAAAAACTATAAAATGAACAAAAAACCTCCAAAAGTGGTCTTCAGTTAGGTACCTAAAATCGCCCTGACCAACACAGAGCAAAATAAACAATTGGTCAATGATCACAAGGCCCCCCTCAGGGTTTCCTACCTTTTTCTTCTCCACCCGGGTTCAGGCAGTAATACTTCCCAGCCAGACTGTTTTTCCAAGAATTTCCCCCTCTACCAAGATCACCATTCTAGGCCCAAGAGCGGTTTCCCCAAAAACTGGGCCCCCCCAGTGTTGGGAAACTCAACCAAATCATCTTTATATAATTAAACAGTGGGAATGATGGGTTGTATTTTCCCAACACTGGGGGCCCTTAGTTTGGGGATGCCTCCCCTAAGGGAAATAGGGCCTTTTTTGGGTACCAGTGCTTCAAGAATATGCCCCTACTACTTGTCATTTTCTCCACAGTTATAGTGCCCCTTATTTTGCCTCTCATAAAAAAACCACTTTTGTCCACAAAGTATAATGTTGTCCTGTCCTCCACTGGAAATGGGGCCCCCTTTCTGAGTAAAAAACCCCCCTTCCCTTTTGTCATGCCCTTCAAAAAAAACTCCTTTATGTCCCCCCCTTTTGCGCCTTTGTCACCCATCTGCGCCTCCTTCTCAGTTTTAATGCCGACTCTGTGCCACCACCACCCAGTAGTAATCCCCCCTCTCTGCCCCTTCTCTGTAATAGCAACCCTCTCAACTTGCTTTTTTTGTAATAGTGCCCCCTTCTGCTTTTTGTGTCTCTTCTCTTTTTATCTTCTATTTTTTTCCGACATTAGGGGCTTAAAAATTTAGCAGCAATTTTTCACTTTTTCAAAAAAAAATTTGCAATATACATTTTTTTGGGGGACCCCTAGTTCTGTTTAAATTTGAGGCGTCTTTTTTTTTGATACCCCCATCTAAGAAACTACATGCCTTAAAGTATTCAAAACAGCATTTGGAAAATTTTAAATTATCAAATTTGGGTGTTCATTATAAATACATTTTTATTTACCCCTTTTTCAATTTAAACTTAATAAATTTTTTTAAAAACCCCTAAAAAGTCCATATTTAAACTACACCCCAAAAGGAAAATATATCCAGGGTAAAAATAAAATCCCCCAACGGTGCCCAATGTTTTGGTTTTTTCCCCATCCTAAAAAACAATTCGCCCAGAAGGAACATCAAATTGAGGGTCCAAATTTAATGGTTCCCCCGGGTTTTCCCCAGTGCCCCTAGGCCATATTCAAAAAAAGGTCCCGCCACGTCATTTTGAGGACATTAAATGATGTAATTGCCCGAATGAATGAACCTGTAAAAAATCTGGCGTGCGGTGTCCCTTTGCATAGTAAAATTGAAAAACCCCTAATCTGGGGTGGGGCAAAAATTTAAAAAGCAAACTATTTGAGGCACCACTTTTGGGCATTCAAATGTGTTGTGCCTGCATATAAGCGCCAATTTTTGGTGTATACGTTCATTTATTGAGAGAAAAGGGGGTCAACAGTTTCTTGGCGCAAAATACGCTAAAAATTTAAGCAAAAAATGGAACAGTCGCCCCTATGCTTGGTTACGGGGTTAAATGAAAAGGGGTTAGTGCATCTAGGGTGACAAAAACTACTGCTGGCGGACACTAAATCCCAGTGATAGTGGAAAGGCATCTATCAGTTGACTCCATTGCTATCAATGGAATTAAATGGAAAAAAACCCCACAAAAGACAAAATTTGTTTTCATTTAAATAAACACTCTCTGATACTAACCCTTTTTTCCATTTTATTTAAAAAAATTACCATGGGCGGGTCCCAAGTTCCCCAATTTTTAAGTAGTCCAAAAGAAAACCGTAAAAAAAAAAAAAAAAAAAAAATTTCACACATACATAGGGTGGGGGCCTATACAACCCCCGGAAAAATGGGGGACACCCCACCCAAACAAGCACACCTATTCTTTTTTTTTTCAAAACAGGTGGGCCACTTGTAACGATGGGACATTACCCAGCTTTTATGGCCATTGCATAGTATATACAGCTCCGAGAAAAGTTGGGTGATGTCCCATCCCCGATAGTTTTTACATTTTCCTTCCAAGGAAAGCTTGTTTTCTTTTTGTCTAGGAAAGCTTTTTGAAAAAACCTTTCCCCCCCATTGTACAAAATTTTCAAAGAAGAAATGGCCATTTCCCCCGTACCCAAGATCCTCCACTCAAACCCCTCTCCTCCACCACATCTACCCCCATCACTCTTACTCACCTTCCCATAACCCCGTGTGGAAGTGTGTGGGAGGTGGGGCGCACTAGAACCGTACGAAGCTATAGATTTATAGCTTCAGTACGGTAATTCCAGGCGCAACTTTCAAAATGGTTTACATGAGCCAGAATTGCCATTTCTGCGCTAGAATGCGCCTGATTTATGACCTGCAGTAGACCGGGTTCATAAATCAGGTGCATTCTACACTATTCTTATGCGCAGACAAATTGGCGCCCTCAATTCTCTGAAACTGCTGCATCTTACAGAATAAGGGACACAGCGCTGGAAACAGCATGTCTATTACTAGCTTGTGCTGCTGTCAGCAAGGCTGGCATAAACTATGTGACAGGTTCTCTTTAAAGGGAGGTTATGCCCTCCTTGCTGAGGGCAGCACAAGCTAGTGACAGACATGCCGTTTCCAGTGCTGTGTCCCTTATTCTATAAGGTACTGTAGTTTGAGAGCATTTATCCCTCAAATTTTATTCATGAGTAGCCCCACCCCACATGTTTCTACCTATTCAAAGTAATAATTTTATCAGTTGAGGTGGGCATGGCTAGCCTCAGATGGGCAGGGTTTGAAAAAAACTGACTCTTTGAATGACTCTTCTGGCTGAAATTTGCAGATTTGAGCATTAAATACACGAAAACTACAGCATCTTACAGAATAAGTGACACAGCGCTGGAAACAGCATGTCTGACACTAGCTTGCTCTGCCCTCAGCAAGGGGGGCATAATCTATGGGACAGGTTCTCTTTAAATTACTGTTCATTGCCGGATGGGCCCCCTATTGATGTCGGACTACTGTAGTAGCTGCTATGGCTGCTACGGTGGTAGTTCCGCCACTGATGTCAGTCAACAGAGAATATCTAAATATTATGTACAGCAATAACGGAGCTAAAAACTCTTGGATTTAAGCCATCTGGTCTGGGAGCATTTAATTGAATTAACCTGGCTTGGACTGTTTCTATATTCAGCCAATTAACCCCTTACAGACAATGGATGTACGTCCTATTGTCCGTAAGGAGCTTTAGAGTGGGCTTACTCGCCAAGCCAGCTCCATGGGCGGCGGGTATTGGCTGATTATTACAGCTTTTAACAGGGGTGCCATTTGGCTACCCTGGCAGTTGGAAGCCTCCATGTGAAGGTTTCTATTACTTTTTGCCCCAGGCAGGAAGCAATAGAGCTGCAATCTTGGTACACCCTTCTTCATTATTAATATACTAAAGAAGGGTGTACAAGTGATTGAGTCCCATGGGAAAAACATTGAAGAGTCAAAAAGTTATGACCAGCTGCCAGGAGGGAGTTCATGGGGTGTTTAGTATTAGTTTAGTATTAACTACACTGGTACCACATACCTCAATTCATATCTGCTGTGATATTTTCCATCTGCAGGCTACATCAGGTAACTGTGTAGCCCTAGCTTTAAAAATTACAGGAGCAAGACCATTAACAATGAATATGTATAATACACCCATATTACTTATTCATTTGTCTTCTTCACTTAGTCTATTGGATATTTAAATTTTTCTTATGACTAACAACTCTAAGTGTGAAACACATGGCTACTAAGAAGCCGTCAAATTGAGATTTCATACATGGAAGCACTTTTATGTTTAAATCATAGTTTCCGGAAGAATGTGCACAATCTGCACATTGTTTCCTGGTCAATTTCAGGAAGGGTACATGCTTGGATGCTTCTGTTCAGTGATACTTAAGCTTCTAAGTGGCAAAAGGATAACATTATCATACTTATGCTTAACAGAGAATATGTACCATTGGCAAAGAAAATTAAATGGGATTTTAAGAGCTTGAGGAATAACAGGATCAACTCCAGATACAGTTCAGTGGCTTAATCTGAGTGTTGTGAAAGGACCACATATTCAGATAATGGGAAAGTAGCAAGAAATTCATGTTTTAATATTAAAAGGTTATTGAAATAAAAAAAACTTGACAGAAATTTGAAGCTATTTGTTCTCTTGAAGGAAATCTGTCAGCAGTTTTGAGCCCTTAGACTACTGCAACAACTTTTTCTGTGGCCTCTATCACTCGATCCCCTACAATACATTCTCTTGTCCAGTTAATTCAATACTCTTCTTGCCAATTCCTCTACTGGCTATCCACTGCCCAGTAAATTCAGTGTAAACCATAACATAGGGGACCTCCATAACCTGTTCTCTTCATACATTTACACTTTAATCTCCAGAGACCACATCATGAGTTTTTTTTACACATTTTATAAGGAGCTTTCCACAATATAATGGTTCTTCAAGTTGCAAAGGTCCCAAGATACAATGGTCTTTCATGGAACACTGTATGTCGAGTGTGGATTCAACATACAACGTCTGAGACACTAATCACAGTCTTGTATCGCCTCTCTACACTACAGTGCGGTACTACATTTCTTGGACTGCTCTTAACATGTAGCAGGATGGTGCCGCTCCTTTGGGCACCAGGTGAGGACAGCCACATTTTCTTTATTTCTAGTATATTGTGTATAAAATACATGACCCAAAGAAACTCCTGTCCTCAACATATAAAGTGATTTCCAGCTTCCAGCAGCTCTGTTAGATGTTATATGTAAGGATTTGCTTTATTGCAATTAGTTATCTGCTTTATTTTCTTTCATCTTCATTTTGGGGCCTCAGAACCAATTACTAGTTTGCCAATACAGTTATGGGTTTCAATATTTAAACATATAATGGCTGACCCTGAACCAATTAATATTGTATTGTTGAGGGACCTCTATACATATACAGTATGACCTTATGTAGAATAACTGTAAAAAATTGTTAGCATACAACAATAAAACTTCATATGGCAATGCCAAATTTAGATGTGTCTGTGGATTGGCCTACCACAAGCCCTGACACTTTCCATGTTTGATGGACAATCATATAGAGCTAAAATAAATACATTTACAGCTAAAAGAGCCAGTCTTTTAGCTGTAAATATATAAGTTTAATTGTTGGAATCAGTGAAACTTTATTTGAGTGAATGTAATGATGATATACACTCACCGGCCACTTTATTAGGTACACCATGCTAGTAAACGGGTTGGACCCCCTTTTGCCTTCAGAACTGCCTCAATTCTTCGTGGCATAGATTCCACAAGGTGTTGCAACGATGCTCAATTGGTACCAAGGGGCCCAAAGAGTGCCAAGAAAATATTCCCCACACCATGACACCACCACCACCAGCCTGAACCGTTGATACAAGGCAGGATGGATCCATGCTTTCATGTTGTTGACGCCAAATTCTGACCCTACCATCCGAATGTCGCAGCAGAAATCGAGACTCATCAGACCAGGCAACGTTTTCCAATCTTCTACTGTCCAATTTCGATGACTTGGGCAAATTGGAGCCTCAGTTTCTGTTCTTAGCGAAAGGAGTGGAGCACGGTGTGGTCTTCTGCTGCTGTAGCTCATCTGCCTCAAAGTTCGCCGTACTGTGCGTTCAGAGATGCTCTTCTGCCTACCTTGGTTGTAACAGGTGGCTATTTGAGTCACTGTTGCCTTTCTATCAGCTCGAACCAGTCTGCCCATTCTCCTTTGACCTCTGCATCAACAAGGCATTTCCGCCCACAGGACTGCCGCTCACTGGATGTTTTTTCTTTTTCGTACCATTCTCTGTAAACCCTAGAGATGGTTGGGCGTGAAAATCCCGGGAGATCAGCAGTTTTTTGAAATATCAGACCAGCCCTTCTGGCACCAACAACCATGCCACGTTCAAAGGCACTCAAATCACCTTTCTTCCCCATACTGATGCTCGGTTTGAACTGCAGGAGATTGTCTTGACCATGTCTACATGCCTAAATGCACTGAGTTGCCGCCATGTGATTGGCTGATTAGAAATTAAGTGTTAATGAGCAGTTGGACAGGTGTACCTAATAAAGTGGCCGGTGAGTGTATGTAAGTGATTATAATTTTAAAAGGATAAGAATAAGTTTATCATGGAAAACTGTACAAATGAAAGGAGACTCTAATACCTTGTTGGTCTGTCTCTAGCCTTGATACAAGATGAGATATAGTTGGTCATGGATGCATATAGGTTCCATATGGCATCATGCAGCACATTTGCCCAAAGATGTTGTAGCTGGGCCTGTAGATCCTGAACACTTGTAGACTGCCAAAGTTGTCATACCAGATGGTCCCATAAAAACCTGATGACGATAAATCTGGTGACTGGGCAGGCCCGTGTTGCAATCTGGTGGAAAGATTCATGAGAAACCTTTTTTGTTAATAAGTGCCAGTTGAAAGTTGGTGATGGTGTGGTTTACATATTTAAAGTAGTAGTGACCAAATAAAGCTGCAACGGGTTTCCCAGCGACCCATGGGTCGGGTTGCAGGCACACCCGCATCTCTGCTGCATTCCCTGCTGCGGGCGTCGTCGTGACCCAGTCCTTGGGCCGCGGGCGCACTTGCAGCTCTGCCGGTTACTCATCTGACCGTGCTTCTGTGTCTTGCCGGGCACATGCCCACCCCTAGTGCGCGTGTGCGGTACTACACTTAAATTTAAAGGGCCAGCGCGCCGGTGATTTGTTAACACCGGCGTTGACTCTATTTAAGCCTTGCCATTTCCTATTACCCCTGCCGAATAGATAGTGCCCTGTGCCTTGAGAGGAAGCGTTCCCATAGTGTCTCTTGCGTATTCTGTGTACCTGTTTGCCTCCATCCCCTGCCGCATGTCTTGACCTTCCTGCCTGTCCACAACTACGAGCCTGCTTCACGATTTTGTACCACGCCGCACCTTGGCTGCCACCGCAAGCAAGTCACGTCAGGGGTCGCGACCTGGTAGTAATCCGCCGCAGCAAGTCCATCCTGCTTTGCGGCGGGCTCTGGTGAAAACCGGACCTACTTAGATGCCGCTCCCTGGCGTGGCTTATACCATCGCTTGTGGTGGTCCAGAGGATCCCCTACCGCTGACCGTTACAAAAGCAAAATTTACTAGCGTGCACACTGCGCTTCACTATTTATTCAAAATATGAAATGGGGATATACACTCACCGGCCACTTTATTAGGTACACCTGTCCAACTGCTCGTTAACACTTAATTTCTAATCAGCCAATCACATGGCGGCAACTCAGTGCATTTAGGCATTAGACATGGTCAAGACAATCTCCTGCAGTTCAAACCGAGCATCAGTATGGGAAGAAGGTGATTTGAGTGCCTTTGAACGTGGCATGGTTGTTGGTGCCAGAAGGGCTGTCTGAGTAATTCAGAAACTGCTGATCTCCTGGGATTTTCACGCACAACCATCTCTAGGGTTTACAGAGAATGGTCCGAAAAAGAAAAAACATCCAGTGAGCGGCAGTCCTGTGGGCGGAAATGCCTTGTTTATTGCCAGAGGTCAAAGGAGAATGGGCAGACTGGTTCGAGCTGATAGAAAGGCAACAGTGACTCAAATAGCCACCCGTTACAACCAAGGTAGGCAGAAGATCATCTCTGAACGCACAGTACGGCGAACTTTGAGGCAGATGGGCTACAGCAGCAGAAGACCAAAACCGGTGCCACTCCGTTCAGCTAAGAACGGGAAACTGGGGCTCCAATTTGCCCAAGTTCATCGAAATGGACAGTAGAAGATTGGAAAAACGTTCCCTGTCTGATGATCTCGATTTCTGCTGCGACATTCGGATGGTAGGGTCAGAATTTGGCGTCAACCCAAAATGAAAGCATGGATCCATTCTGCCTTGTATCAAGGGTTCAGGCTGGTGGTGGTGTCATGGTGTGGGGAATATTTCTTGGCACTCTTTGGGCCCCTTGGTCCCAAATTTTGAGCTCGTTGCAACACCTTGTGGAATCTATGCCACGAAGAATTGAGGCAGTTCTGAAGGCAAAAGGGGGTCCAACCCGTTACTAGCATGGTGTACCTAATAAAGTGGCCGGTGAGTGTATGTTATGTAGACTATGAGGGTTTGTGTGCCAGGGTTGCTCTTTAGTCCCAGTCCACCCCTGATGTAAGTATCCCTTTTAACATTAATTACACCGATGAATCTCTACAGGATCAAATAACCGAAAAATATTTGGCACAATAGAGTAGAAATAAAGATTCATTATTGAACTTGGCATACTCGTTTAAAGGCAATTAAACCATACATGAGTGTGGGTCCAGGTAGGTAGAGTAGTTCATTACTACATTAACTGTATGCTCTATTGACTTTTCTCCTTATCATTATGGATATGATACCTTAATCTTCTGTGGTGGGACCAGATGCTGATAGTTCCTGGAAGGATAAGCATTATTTAAAATGCAGTGCAAACTGATTTCTGGCTATGCTATCAAACAGAAATACAAGTCTTTGATAGATTCCTGAGGCAAGTGAATTCAAACAGTGAGAGTGTCTGGCTAACACCCTGAAAACTAATTGCTAGTTACTCATGGCTTATTGATGAATGGTAGCTGCTCAGCACAAGATGTTACATGAATTATATAGCCGACACTGGGGAATGACGTATACCCATGGTTCCAAAACAGAAAAAACACTGACTGTTATGCAGACTTACCAAAGTATACAGTTGATGCTGAGTAATCTGATAAGCACAATAGCAGAGCTTTGGTAAGGGCATTCGTCTCATTATGGATTCAGACATATGAATGCTAAATTAGTAAAAACAATAGCAGATCCATAAATATGAATTTTAATTTCGGAAATGCAATATGCTTTGACAAGTCTGTAGCAGAATACTGACAGTAATGTGCCTTAGGGATTGGTCACTAAGATAATATTTGCTTACATAAATCCTCTAATTGATTGTAATTAATCTCAAGAATTTGTATTTTGTTTAAATAAAGGAATTCAATATGTATAATATGTTCCTTAAGTAATCAGTTATACTGTAACGAGTGGACCCACTGGGCCACTGCCAGGCTTGCTATGAGGGGGCGTAACTATGCCAGGTGCAACCACAGAGCAGTCTCCAGCATGTCATGAGCGCCAATGCTAGGCACCAGCAGAGATAAGTATAAGAAAGCAAACAGGTAAACAGACGTGCTAGGTAGCTTGGTACAGATACAAGGAGGATACAGCAGACATAAACAGAAGCCAAGAGAAAGACATAAACAAAGGCCTAGAAGCAAGGCATAAACGGAGGCCCAGGAGAAGACATAACAGAGACCTGGGTGCAAAGACATAAACTGAGGCCCAGAAGAAGATATAACTGAGGCCTGGGAGCAAAGACATAAACTGAGGCCCAGAAGAAGACATAACAGAGGCCTGGGAGCAAAGACATAAAGTGAGGTCCAGAAGAAGATGTAACTGAGGCCTGGGAGCAAAGACATAAACTGAGGCCCAGAAGAAGATATAACTGAGGCCTGGGAGCAAAGACATAAACTGAGGCCCAGAAGAAGACATAACAGAGGCCAAGGCACAGGTAATAACAGAGGTCTTGGAATATACAAAAAAAGCAAAGACTGACAGAGACAGTAACAGACAAAGACAAACACATAACAACAGATCAACAACAACATAAACATAATAATCATGACAAACAAGGAACTAGGCAGGAACAAACATACAAGACCAACAGCAAACAGACACAAAAAACGCAACAAGGATCAGGCAAGGAAGTGTGGGGAGGAGCTGCTAAATAATGCCACTTGGGAATTGACTGAGGAAGCCATACCCAAAAGGACCCTGGAAATAAAACACTGCAGTAAGGCCTCGTTCACACGGCTTATTTGTCCGCGGATTGGTGCCGTACTGCGCGCCGGATTTGCGCTGCAGTACGGCGCCAATCCGTCAGAGTAATTACGGTAATCCACTGCTCTCATAGAGAACAGTGGATTCCGTCGCTCCTCCCCGCTCGGCGAATCCGCCGTAGGGGGAAGAAAGTGACATGCACATTATTTACGGTGCGTACGCGCCGTAAACAATGCATTGTCAATGGGGCCGGGGAGCGGCGGCGCCGCTGCGTTCCGGCCTCGCCCCCGTCCCGTCCCTTATTCACGCCAAGATAGTGAAGCAGCATGGCCAGCATGGGGGAAAGCTGCACAGGAAGAGCAAACAAGTAAGCAGACAAGAAGCCGACAGCGGCGTGACATAAACTAGTCCATAAACTGAAAAATACGATGTTTAAAAGGGTATTCCCATCTTGGACATTAAGTAAATGTGTGATAGATAGGGTCCTACCCCAGGGACCCACATCTAGCACTTGTGATACCTCCTACCCTTCTCTTACCTCCCATTCTTCCCTTTACCTCTTATCCTCCTTTTACCTCCCTATGGCACATCTGGATCAATTCTCTTTATATCACAATTTCCCATAGCAGGGCATTCTGTCTACAACACCCAACAGTGATTTAAGGATATACATACAGTGTGTGTGTTCAGAGTTATTAAGAGGTGGGGACCAGCATACCCAGTAGGTTGTATGCATCACAGCAACAGTTTCAAGTAAATATCCTTAAAGGGGTGTTCGTATCCAATTATTTAGCTTTAAACATGTAGACAAAGGTAAATAAAGATTAATACCAAATACTGTATATTGCTGTTTTGATTTTGGTTTCATTTAGAGCTAGAGAAGGTTTTTTTTTAATCTCCTGCATGTGAACACAAGCTGTTCTAGGTTATCACTCCCTGCTGTGTCTTATCAGCAGCACAGGAGTTTGTGTTTCTTACTGATACGCTTTAACCCTTTAGAGCTCTGTAGCATTCTACTGCTGTTTAAACCTTTCCATTACCAATGTCCTTCTAACATGCTCAGCTAGCAATAACAGAGCTGAGTGAGATCACTGCTGTACACCCACCCATGGCCTGAACAGAAAGCTGGTTGTGAAGAGCAGGCTCTGTGATACAGCCTGATGAGAACAACCCGTTGAAAGGGGTATCCCACTACAAACATTTATCAAGTATTCTGAGGGTAGGTAATAAATGTATGTTGTCTGGGGGCCACAAGGCTGGAATGCTTTTTGATCACTAGAACAGGGGTCTTATGCTTTTAACTTTTGATCTGCTACATAGACTTTGAATGGAGAGGCAGCAGACAAGCTCATTGAGTGAGGAGGAGCAAGGAACTTTGCACCTATGTTCTAGTTATTGGTAAGTGTTCCAGTGGTGGGACCCCACTGATAAATCATTTATAACCTATTCTGGAGATAGCTGATAAATGTTCTTAATGGGTTCACCTTTTGATATGTAGCCACTCACTGACTGTGGCTGTGGTCTACCGCCTGCCCTGAATATGTGACGAAAACAGCCTAGTCCGCCAGCCCGCTTGAGGGACGACGGCCTGACTTGGGGTGTATCTCGACGTTACGCTGCCCACTAGGGGGAGCTCAAGGTCAGCCAGATACTGTTCCACTGTTAACCCTTGCCCACACTGGCACAGGGAAACAAAAATGCTGCCACCAGTTCGCTCGTTTAGTTATTAAGACCGGTCCGTTTTCCGACTTATACAGGTCAGGAACCAACCCCTTGGGTAGCTAATACTATAGACCGAGAATTAGGCGTGTGAGGGGCCCTTGATCCCAAAACAGACTAACTCAATTAAAGTTTATAGATTAATTAGCCTTGAAGGGCACACTAGACAGGTAATATGTAACAAGTTTGGGTAATAATATACAGGTCAGAGAGAGGTGCAAATATAATTAGGATTACAGACAAAAGGCAGTTAAAATAAGTCAAGTTACCTTGTTGCTTGGGGCCCGGCCGCATTGGGCATATGTGGCCTGGCTGCTGCGTGCGGATGTCCTGGAAACTGTTCTAGGTGGCCCCCCTCCTGATCGACGAAGAGCCAACCCTGGCTCTGACTTATATCTGTGAGGGGACAGCCCACGTGGCCGCCCCCTACACAACCCTGGGCGGCCTATGAACTCCTCCCACTCAGGTCAGGGAGTTTCTGATACAAACCCTAAAACGGACTATAACTCGGCAAGGGCCTTGCACAGAACCGAGTCGTAGCATCATCAAACCGGCTGGATCTACCCAACGCCTGATATGAGACTTTCGCCTATCTTATGGACCCCCGGGGTCCGGTTTGGATATCTCATCCCTCTGCGCCCTTGAACCTGGAAATGGTATGTCTGCGGGAGAGTTCCATAATTGGAGAATGAACTCGCCATGGACCAGTTAAGAGCTGGTCCGCCTATAAAACGATATGAATATCGGATACGACCCGACTGGGCTGAATGAGCAAATGACTTTGAGCTTGCGAGCTTGGACCAGCATTTGTTTCAGTTGCTAATTAGGTTACATGAGAGATCCGTTTCATGGGTTGACCCCATGCTGTGCGCGACTTCCTACAGAGCATTTGTGGAAGAGATGCTGTGCAGATTAACATGTAATTGAGCTAGTCCATATGTGGGGAAGCTGTGCTTCTGACTAGATTAGATAGTTGGGGGAGAGAACTGTCAGTGGGATGCAAGTGAAGTGAATTCTTCACACACACTCCCCCTTTTGAGGGCGCTAGGGGCAGCACCTCCCCGAGTGCTCCACCACTCGCCTACACCTGATTCCCACCCCTTGTCGGACAACCACATCGCTTTGGTCCAGGCCCATCTAGTGGCGAAATGACGAAGTATGTACTGTTGGAACCCAGCACCAGTGAAGCAAACCTCCCCATTGGTTCCGGAGAACCCTTCGTGTAACCAGCTCAGAGGGTTGTGGTTACCGTCTCCACAATGATAATGCCCGCCTGTATATATAGGCTTGTCAGTCCGCTGCAGGGCCCACACTATCCCAGGCCCAATCTTTTTCCATGGTGGAATAGGCCAGGTCCCACGTCAGAAGCTTCCGGCTCAGTACATAACGGGATGTTGCTGTCCCGTTTGTTTTCCCACGCTGGCTGAGCACTTACCGAGGCCAAAGTCCACTGGCATCGGTTTGTACTATAAACTGCTGGGTGAAGACGGCGGCTTTGGTATACTGGAAGCTGGACAAGGCGGCCTTGAGGGCTTGGAAGGCCTTCACGAGTCGCTTGTCCAATTCGACTGCGGAGGCACCCTCTTCCTGGAGAGGCCTTCCCACCCTCTGTGACAGGTGGTCCGCACAACGGCCAGTAGGAGACCACAACTTCCCCTCTTGGCCAGTAGAAAATGCAGGGCCAGCCTTCCCTTGTCTTGGTGATCCCTAGGAGTCCGGCCCATCGTAATCACGTGCGCAACACCGCAACCAAAAACTCCGCCGAACGGATCAGGGTACCAACCAACTCGTCGATCTCCTGGACACTCCTCCGTGACGCCGTGTCGTACCGTCACGTGTTACAGCCGTCGACCCCTTGGACCCCAGACCACCCGCGCGGTGGTCTGAGTCCCAAGGTGGCTGTGCCGCCTGCTCCTTGAAGCTCTCATGCTGTCGTCAGCCGCTAAACCGCTGCCTGAAACTCTCGACTATACTGGCCCAGAATGGATGAACTGCCACGTCATCTGTAGGATTCAGGGAACCTATCCACCTGGCCCCTCACGCTACCAACCCTGGCACTTACCTGGTTCCGATGAGATACCGTCGGGCCCCTGAGGGGCCTCCTGGCTCCTGGCCCTCCCTTACTTGCGCGTGACAGCGGCCACGACCGCTGCAACGCAGGTGGGGCTCCCCCCCCTCGGCGTCTATGTAAGTCACCAGTCTGCTGGCCTAACCTGGCCTCTGACATCCTGTTTGTGGGGAGACCCTGCTCTGTGGCCTTTCCTGGGTGCCCTTCCTCACCTGCATGCTCCCGCACCACAGCTGTATGCCGCCTGTTTTGTCCCCTCTGATGCCACAACCAGAGGACAACGAAATTCCCCACATGCTTGCTGACACATCCTGCTCCTATATCAACCTGCAACCTTACTCTCTCCACAGGGTGGAGAGGAACATCACCATATCACCCCACCTCCATAGTAACCCCCTCAGTATGCATATTAATAACATGTTTGCAACATTAACATGGTTGGATGACATATCACATTTGGGGGGTAGCAGACCTTTGGGCTCAGGTGCCTCAAAACGGGCTAACCAGCCTGCCCCAAGTCTGTCCCCCTAACAAAATACTAGCCGGAATGTTCGCTCGATACTCCCAACTTCCCGCATTCCCTGTCCCGGCGACCCCAGTCCAAATGAACACTCTGCAACTGGCAGTGCCGCAAACGCCTCCAATTCCCCCGGAGACAACCTAGCGCAAGTCTTTCCGGGTATCATGTCCTTTGGGGGACACCACTTCATCCGCAACCACAGTCATCTCCACGCCGGTGTTCCAAAGAGTCCCATGGCACAGACCGGCCTACGGAGACTGTGCTGGTAGTTATCGGATAGGGGCCTTCCCCCCACTCCCTCCCACACACAAAACATTGGGGGGCCTTGGAAAAGGGGACTGGGACGGGCCCCTCTGGCGCTGGGGACATGCGGCCTTGAAATGTCCCGGCTGTTTGCAAAGTGTGACAGAGTCGGGGTTCCCCCACAGATGGAAAAGAAGCATGGGCTGGGGCCCCCTGGGCTTAGGGGTAAGACAAGTGCCCTGTCAGGCATCTATCCCCTCTCCAGCTGGTGTGGCAGCCTGGCCACCGGTGCCCGATGGTTTGCCATACTCATCTGCGAGGTTGATGTGCGGTGGCCCCCTCTGCTTCCGGTCACGAAGATGCTGCTGGAGGTCCCCTCTGGGCATTCCACAAAAACTGCTCCGTGGCGATGAGCTCCTACAGCTGTTGGGACGGTGGTGATTCTTTACCCCGATGAGGGACCCGCATGTTGTCGGGTCCCAGCTGTCTGTAGGACCGACCCGATGCAAACTCCGGATCTTCTTCCTGTATATCTCAGGGTGAGATTGTACAGCCTGGATCAGTCCTTGCTGATTCCCTCGTATTCAGGGTGGACTCGCTGGACAGGTCCCCGAAAGATCACCAGAGCATTACCTCTGAGACGAGGAGTCAGAAACCGAACCCCTGGTCCTCAGGCACGATGGTCTGCGCGGTCAAATTTTTCAAATGCCAGCAGGAAAGGTGTCCCAGGTCTCCACCTTTATCCAGCATGGGAAAGTCCTCCGCCCTCACTTATTGGGACCTGGGGTCTGAGAAGGCTCTTCACTGGCCGGAGGAGGGACTTGCCTTTTCCAGTCTTTAGCAACTGGTAATTGGTGGTCACCGGTCCCGCTGAGTTCCTCCGGCCTGCTCCCGACTTCGTCAGCTGCCGTCACTATCACCTCGCCTCCGACGTTCAGGCAGCTGCTAGAGGGCCTTGTAGGCGTCGAGTCTCCACCTTCAAGCTTAGATACTCAGGCAGCTTTGCACAAGGAAATAACCTAAAGTGAGCTGCCACTGCGCCATCGACCACCTGTGACTGCTCCTTGGAGGAGCCCTGAAGGACGACTCCCCCTCGCCTTCATAAGTCCCACAGTCCTGGCCAGGGCCGAGCTCCTCCTGGCTAACTTACACCGACAGGTTTCCTCCGCGCCTACAGCTTTGGACCCTTGCTACAACCAGCCAACCGTTGCCACGCAACACTGGGTACTTGACACAAAAACTGCTAACCTGAATGCACCCAAAACCCTTCGTATTTGCACTCTGCTTGGTCTAGTGCTGAGTTAATCCTTAAGACCCCCAGCAGCAAAACCCACAGCAGGTATCCTAAGTATTAGTGTAGTAAAGCACGTCGCACTCACAAACACTATTGTAACTTGATCCCACCGCTGCCACCGAAAAGTGACGAAAACACAGCCAGCCTATTCTGCCGGCCCGCCATGAGGGACGACGTGCCAGACTTGGGTGTAAACCTCGACATTGCGCTGCCACCTAGGGGAGCTCAAGGTCAGACCAGATACTGGTTCATACCACTGTTAACTCTTGCCCACACTGACACAGGGAAACGAACATGCTGCCACCAGTTTCGCTCGTTTAGTTGATAAGACCGGACCGTTACCGACTTAAAGCAGGGTCAGGAACCAACCTTGGGTAGCTTAATATAATATAGACCAAGTAATTAGGTCGTGTGAGGAGCCGTTGATCAAGACAGACCTAACTCAGATAAAGTCTATAATTTAATTAGCTTGAAGGGCACACTAGACAGTCATATGGTACAAGATGGATAATAATATACAAGTCAGAGAGAGTGCAATACAATATTATTACAGACAAAAGGCAGTAAATAAGTCAAGTTACACTTGTTGCTTTTGGGTCCCGGCGCATGTGGGGCATATGGTGGGCCAGGCTGCTCTTGCGATGTCCCTGAACAGTTCTTAGTTTGGCCCCCCTCCAGGATCAATGAAAAGATCCAACCCGGCTCTGGCTTATAACTTAGAGGGACAGCCCCACTGTGCCCGCACGGCCCAACCACACCCCTGGGGACGTCCATGAAACTCCTCCACTCAGGTCAGGCAGATACATGATACAAACCCAAAAATGACAATAACTCGGCAGGGCCTTGCACAGACCGAGCGTAACATCATCAGAACGCTGCTGCGGATCTACCCAAAGCCCGGATATGATACACTCCAATCTTATGGACTCCCGTGGTCCGGTTTGTGGAGATATCTCAGACCCCCTGCGCCTTGGAACCTGGAAATTGGGAGATGTGGGCGTGTGGGAGAAGATTCCATATTTGGATATATGAACTCCCATCGGACCAGTTAATGACTGGTCGCCCTTAAATCGATATGAAATATTTCCGGATACTACCCGACTGGGCTGAATTGGAGCAAAGTCTTTGAAAGCTTGCGAGCTTGGAACCAGCATTTTGTTCATTGCTAATTTTAGGTTCATGAGATCCTTCATGTGGGTTGACCCCATGCTGTAGAACTTAGTCCCATGCCTTAAATATGCAGAGGGAGCTTGGTGTTTGGTCATCATACAATGATGTGTTTTAGTATGACACGCACATGAACTGCCGTCGCTTTTCACTATATCATTCCCATGGGCCAGTCTAAAGAGGGCAAAACTGACCAAAAAACTGAAGCGGAATGTAGCCTGAGAAAAGTCAGCCAGCTAAAAAGCTGGAAAAAAACAACTGAGAGCTCAGGTGGCAACATTAGTGACATAGTGTGGAGGTGACGGTGGCAGCCACAGGCAGCATGAGGTACAGAGATTGGCACAATGGACATTCTGAGGTGGCAAACACAGGAGTAGGTCCCAAGAAGTGGCACAATGACACAGGTGGAGGTCACGGTATCAGCAGCATGAAAGGTCAGACAGTGGCACAGATGACATTCTGGAGGTGGCAAAAACTGGAGTAGCCACAGAGTAGCACAATGACACAGGTGTTGAGGGTCACGGCAGCAGAAGCATGAGGTCATACAGTGGCACTAATGAACATTCTGGAGGTGGCCAAAATCAGAGTAGGCCACAGAGTGGCACAAATGACACAGTGTGGAGGTCACGGAAGCAGCAGCATGAGGTCATGCAGTGGCACAACTGACCATTTCTGGAGTGGCAAAAACAGGAGTAGGACACAGAGTGAGCACAATACCAGAGAGTAGGTGACGGCGGCAGGAGCAACAGCATGAGGTCCAGAGAGTGGCACAATGACACAGTGGTGGGAGGTGACCTGCAGCAGGCCACAGCAGTCAGCAAGAGGTCAGACAGAGGCACAATGGAACATCTGGAGGGGCAAAAACTGAGTAGGCCACAGAGTGGCACAAAGACACAGTGTTGGAGGTCACGGCAGCAGCAGCAATGAGGTCATAACAGAGGCCAACAATGACATTCTGGAGGGAGAAAAACAGGAGTAGCCACCAAGTGGCCACAATGACAAGTGAGGAGGTCACGGCACCAGCAACAGCAGCAGCATGAGGTCATAGAGGGCACATGACAAGTGAGTGACGGCAGCAGCAGCATGAGGTCAAGAGTGGACAATGACAAGTGTGGAGTGGGTGGCAATACACGGTCCCTGGTAAAGATGGTGGTAGGCTGATGGAGAAACTGGCAGCAGATGTGTGGCATCAGGCGGTGGCGGCATCAGAATAGTCACTGAGGCAGGTATTTGAACCCAGACTCATTTCTCACAGTTTTGGGTGAGGCGTCATGGCTGATGTAGTCTGACGCCTAAGGCATTGGTGTGTGGAAATCCTGGCCGACCCACGCCTGATTCATCTTGACAAAGGTCAATTGTTCCATATTTCCCGTGGACAAGCGGGTTCTCCTTGGGGTAACGATGGCCCCCGCTGTACTGAACACCCGCTCTGATGCCACACTACTGGCCAGGCAGGACAGCTTCTTCTTCTCCACTGCAAACTTGCAAGTTGCGGCCACACATCCAGTTTGGCTGCCCAGTAGTCCAGCAGATCTTCTAACTGGGTGGCAGAGTGCTGTCCCAAGTAGGCCACCACCTGTTGGTTCAGGGTCTGCTCCAGGTCCTGCTGCTGCTGGCGACTGCCCTCCTCACTAGGCGAGTGAAGGAAGCTGCTCATCAGTGACTCCAGACTTAGGTTGCTGCTGATGGAGCTGGTACTGCTCCTACCCCCCACCTTTCCCCAGCAGCCACGGCAGTAGTACGTGAGCGCTGAAGAACCCCCCTTTCAGACTTGTCAGAGGAGGGACGATGCTGCACATAGGCAGTGGCCAACTGACTACGGAGGATTTCCCTATAGTATTTGAGTTTGTCCTCTCCTCTCAGCAAGCTGGAAAAAGGCTCCCATTTTGGACCGTAGCGAGGGTCCAATAGGGTGAAGAGCCAGAAGTCATCCCTCTGCTGGATGGTGACTATTCGGCTGTCACTAGCCAGGCCAATCAGCATGCTGCAGGCCATCTTCACAAGTGAATCCGAGGGGCTCCCTGCCTCCATCTCCACTGTATACTGCCACGGTGCTTGCAGGTCATCTGACTCGACTTCAACATCTCCATCTACCTCCTCCAGCTGCTCCCCTCTCTTGTCACCTGGGTAGAAAATCCACTCATTTCACCAGACAATGCTTCTGCTTCCAATGTCCCTCCTCCTCCTCCATTTCAGTCCCCACCAACTCATGTGCCCGCGAGATGTAGTCGCCACATCTCCAGTCCCCCTGCCCAGACAGATTTTTCAGCAATCTGTTCCAGGACATGAAGCATGGAATGACATTATTCATCCGTAGTCCCTGGCGACTGACATATAACGTCGCCTCCTCAAATGGCCCTCAACAAACGGCAGGTGTCACGCATAGCTGCCACTGGCTGACATCAAAGTTACACAGGGGAGTACTCCTGTCCCCGCCTGGATCATCAAAAAAATCGTTAATGGCCTTTCTCTGTTTCATACAGTCGGTCCAACATGTGCAGGCTGGAATTCCAACGGGTGGAAACATGCATATCAGAGTGTTGGGGGAGGCCGTTCTGCCCCCTGCAATTCGAGGAGGTGTTCCTGGCTTTGTAGAATGGATGAAGTGCATGCACATGTTTCCTGGCCATTTTCAGAATCTTCTGAAGATCGGTGGAAGACTTCAGAACCTTTTCACAACCAGATTGAACACATGCGCCATGCAGGGCGCATGGACCATCTCTCCTCGGTGCAGCGTGGACACCATGTTCCTCCCATTGTCTGTCACCATGGTTCCGATTTGCAGTTGGCACGGAGAAAGCCATACATTGATTTCTTGCTGCATGACGCGGAGCAGTTCCTCCCCTGTGTGACTTCGTTCGCCGAGGCAAGCCAGGTGCAGAACTGCGTGACACCGCTGTGCCCTACACATGTGGGATGATGGAGCAGTACTTGTGGAGGCTGAAATGATGGTGGTGGTGGAGGAGGAGGAGGCGGACATTGGCGCAGGAGCCGCAGCTTGACAACGTGGAGGAGAAAGCGGCGTCTCCTGTCCAAGTTGTTGGTGTGCTTGGGCAGGAAGCACATTCACCCAGTGGGCCGTAAAGGACATGTACTGGCCCTGACCGTAGTTACAGCTCCAGATGACCGCGCTGCCGTGCACCTTGGAACAAAACCGATAAGCTCAAGGACTGGCCCACCTTCTGTTCTACATATTTATGAAGTGCTGGTACTGCCTTTTTGTAAAAGAAATTACGGCTTGGAACTCTCCATCTCGGCTCGGCACAAGCCATTAGTACTCTGAACGGTGCAGAGTCCACCATTTGGAAAGGGAGGGACTGCAGTACCAACAACTTGGACAGGGGCACGGTCAGCTTCTGCACCTTAGGATGGTTGGACGCATACTGTTGTCTCTTTGCAATCGCCTTGCTGAACCACTGCTGGCGCCATGAGTAGCGAGGAGCAGGAGCATCTGGACCGGGAGATGATGTCAAAGAGAAACAGCTCCCTTCTGCAGAGGTGGTGGAGCCTTGACTGGCTGCAATGGCATGCGTGCCACTGGGCGCTGCTGCTGCTGCGGCGGCAAGATGGACCACCACATCTGACCCACGTTTCTCCCAGGCCACCGGATGGTGACGCTGCATGTGTTGATGCAGGGCCGTGGTGCCAACGTTAGCTCCCTGGCCACGCTTCACTTTCTGCCTAAAGATTCTACATATACCCATTTTGGGCTCCTCCGGTGCCCTTAGCAAAAAACTCCCCCACACCGTTTATATCTGTTTTTTTAAACCGCCAACCCCGCACGATGACATTAGCGCCCGCCCCTTCGCTAGCCCGTGCCGCTATTTTTCTTGGCCCTGCAAAGCGGTTTTTTACCCCGGGGGCCGTTTGGCTCCTGACCTCACACTTCTGCATCCGCCTGACTCACGGCCAAAAACAACCCACTTGCGGTCGCCGCTCCCTGACCGCAAGCTGACGCCCCTTCCCTCCCGACAGATAACCCTTGCCTCCCCCCCGTCCCAAGTGCGGTGGGCTACATCATCATCAATTTGTCTTCATCGTCCCCGCTGTCCCCCTCACCGTCCTTGGTATAAAGGGGCTGATCCCTCACAACTACCTCCCAGCCACTCTCCCATCTATACTTTGCCCCCACTCAAAAACGGGGGATATTGGCCCCATTTCTTCGCTGCCAAGTAGCTGCTGACTGCCCTCCTCAAATTGTTCACCTCGCTATATAGTGGCGCGACCCAACCACATATAACTCGGGCTGAGGGAACCGAGGTACAAGGGGTTTGAGACAGGGGGGGGCCCTGACCCGCCCCGGGCCAGCCAACTAATTTTGTGTCTGACTTCCCACCGACTCTGGCGGGGGTTGTCAATTCATCTGGAGGAAGGGATGACCTAGTCAACCAATCAAAAACCCGGGTTTTGCTGGTCAACACAGGGCCGCTAGAGACAGCGGCTTCTGGCCTAAAACCGAGTGACCCCTCCCGGGGCCCCCCCTTGCTGTGCGGGCGACCGGGGCCCTTTCCCGGGAATTTTTTGTCCCACTGCCATCGCGGTGAAACCCTGCCACCTCTCTGTCTACATACGTTTTTTCAAAAATTACAGACACTGTTTATGAAATACTATATAATAAATACAAACCCCCTGTATTTGACCCCAAAATTAACCAGTAAAAACTTTGGTAACCCTTGGATAAAAATTTTGCGCTCCAAAAATGGCCGGGAAAAAATTGATTTTATGGTCGTTTAAAAACACGTGATTTTACGAATGAAAAGCAAAAAAGGGTTTAATTTCCCTTTTCGTATAATTATGCTACAGGAAAAATTGCTTCTCTGGGGGTGAAAAAAAATTTTTATTTTATCACCACAACGCAGAACAACGCTAAAAACCCCGGGAAAAGTAAATTGCGCAAAAGAATTGAGCAAACCAAAATAATTTTGGGTTTTTTAAAAGGCTTTTTTTAAATAATACAAAAAACAGGCTTAGATAACCCTTGGGTATTTAATGTGCTGTGAGCAGATAGCAATAAAAAATTTCACTGCATTGGACGCACCGGAATTCAGTTCCAATACCCCACAAAAACAGAACATCTCGAACAACTTGACACCCCCCAAAAACGCTTAAAAAAAATGAATTCTTTAGTAAAATATCAATTACAGCCCTGGCAGCACCCTTCCCCCAATCAGACAGTGAGAGCGGGATACTCCCAGCGCGCGCCCGAAATTATAAATGCGGTGATGCACAGAACCCGCCGGGCTCTATTGGCTTTATCTCTTTCACATGCATGTAGGGAAAGCCCTTCTTCCTCCCAGAGTTCTTTGCCCCAGTAAAAGCCATGTCTCGCAGCCATTTTATCAATCAAAAGCACACTTCGTTCCACGCGAAACCCCCCAAAATCGACCCTTCCCAACCGAAGTTTTTTCCCAAATTCTAAACGAATTCCACTCTTAAATCAATTTGCCCATCTCAATCTGGGTAATGAAACCCGGAATCCCCATAGTGAAGGCAGACCTATAACGGGGGTTTAAGAGTGAATATCAGCATTGATTTGCAAGGTCCAAAACAACCACAAAAAATAATCCTTATTGTCTTTAAACGTACAGTTTTTTTGTTTTTAGGTAAGTGCTGGGTACCTCCATATGGCCGTTTGGGTTTGGGTACACATGTTTTTTTAATACTTTACAACTTTATTCTTACGTATCTGAGAAACCTTTCTGGAACTTTGGCAAAACAGCCCAAAGAGCGAATAGTTCAATAACAATGCACAATAATGAGCACAAAAGGTTCAGGAATAGGAGAGCTGAAGTAACAATAAAATATAGGCCCACATGTATGAAAACTGTCTAGGTCTAAAATTCACTTTGTTGCCCATAGCAACCAATCAGAGCGCCACTCTAATTTTTTCCAGCACACTATATGAAATTAAAGGGGCGCTCTGATTGGTTGCTATGGGCAGGGCCGGGACAAGGCATTTTAGTGCCCTAGGCAAGTACGGCAATAGTGTCCCCTCCCTCCTAAAAAATGGTGCCCTTATTTCCAAAAAAAATGGTGCCCCTTGGCAGGGCCGGGGCAAGGCATTTTGGTGCCCTAGGCAACCACGGCCAATGGCGCCCCCTTCCCTTCTAAAAATGGTGCCCTTCCTCCCAAAAAAATGGTTCAACATCTGCACTAATTCCTCTCCCCTCTCTGCACCAGTTCCTCTTCCCCTTTGCACCAGTTCCTCCTCCCCTCTGAACCAGTTCCTCTCCCCCTCTGCAACAGTTCCTCTCCCCCTGCAACAGTTCCTTCCCTCTGAACAGTTCCTCTCCCCTCTCAACAGTCCTCTCCCTGAACAGTTCCCTCCCCTGCAACAGTTCCTCTCCCCTCTGCTCCAGTTCCTCACCCCTCTGCAACAGTTCCTCCCCCTCTGCACCAGCTACTATTCCCCCTCTGCATCAGTTACTCTCCCATCTGCACCAGTTAATCTCCCCTCTGCTCCAGTTACTCTCTCCTCTGCACCAGTTCCTCTCCCCCTGCACCAGTTCCTCTCTCCACTGCTCCAGTTCTTCCTCCCCCACTCACCAGTGAGAAGAGCTGCCCATCTTCTTACTTCCACACTCAGTGTTAGGGAGAGGGAGCCGAATCTCTGCCCACTCTCCCCAGCATGCACTGCTCTGGCAGCTTCCTGTTGTCACGGTTCATGCCGCGGTCCCTGCCTTGGACCGTCGGCATGTCCGTGCCTGCCATGTCTCTGCTGGGGCTCCCTGTGCAGGGGTCCCAGCCGCCTGTGTTCTGCTATGTACTTGCCTGTCCTGTCCAGTCTTGTTGCTTCCTTGGTCCTGTCTGTGCACTGTGCCTCCTAAGGCGTGCGCGCGGCAGCTTCCTGCCTATTTATAGTTTCCTGTTCTGTGCACCTTCCTCTTCACCCCTGACCTCTGGCTATAAGAGGAAGTTCTTGTCTCTACTCTGGGTCAGTTCCTTGCAGTCTGTTACAGCCTCTTGCTGTGTCTGGTTGTGTCCATCTTGAGCTCCTGCCAGTATCTCTGGACTTAACCCTGGAGATGCTGGTCCAGTCTGTGTCATCTGAGCTCCTGACCTTCTGTCTGTCTCCTGTTACGTCTGATGTCTCTGCACCTGTCCTGTGTCCTGCCTCGGCACCTGTTCCTGGTCTGTACCTGTCATGTTACCCGTCCGGTTCCTGTTGTATCCTGTGGTGTACGTTTATCCCTCCTGTATCCTGCTGTGTTCCTGAGTACGTTTTACCTGCCCTGCTTATGTTCTCCTATGTTCCTGTGTTCCTGTCCTGTACCCCGGCTGTCACCGCAGGTAGCCACGTCAAGGGTAGTGACCTGGGGGTCCCGCAGCCAAGTCCATCCCGCTTTGCGGCGGGCTCTGGCGAAGACCAGGGGCCCCTTAGACTCCACTCCCTGGCGTGGTCCTCCAGCTACCACCTCGCCTGCAGTGATCACAGATGATACACACCCGGATGTCGGCGGTCTGCGCCTCTGCATACGTCTGTCAGCGCCGCACCGTTACACCTGTCATGTGACAATAAGCTACCAGACCAGCGTAGGGAGGTGAGGAGAGTGTACAACCTCCCCTGCGCACTACAAACTGCTGCCCCTGCTCCTGCTCCCTCCGTGACCCCCCAGGGAGGGAGCAGGGGGGGTGAAGGTAAACTAATGCCCCTCCTTCTCTATGAAGGTGGTAGCAGTGACTGGCCGGCACTTGCTATGTATGGAGCTGGCTCCTGAGCCGGGTCCATTCGTGCGCCACCTAGTGACAGGCAGAGATTGGCACCCTAGGCGATCACCTACCTTTGCCTACCCATCGACCCGGCCCTGGCTATTGGCAACAAAGTGAATTTTAGACCTAGACAGTTTTTATACATGTGGCCCATAATAATAAGAGAACTACTGTTCAGCAGCCCGTTGTTTTCAGGCATGTATGTTGTACTTTGTTTTCTTAAAGCGGTTATCTGGCGGTAAAAAAAATAAATCATAGAACAAACCTAAAAAGTAAAAGTTATACTTACCTACTTGTCAACAAGTACAGTGAAGGAAATAAGTATTTGATCCCTTGCTGATTTTGTAAGTTTGCCTACTGACAAAGAGATGAACTGTCTATGATTTTAAGTGTACAGTAGGCTAATTTTAACATTGAGAGATAGAATATCCAAATTAAAATCCAGAAAATCACATTGTATAAATTATATAAATCTATTTGCATTTTGTTGAGAGAAATAAGTATTTGATTCCCTACCAACCATTAAGAGTTATGGCTCCTACAGACCAGTTAGATACTCCTAATCAACTCGTTACCTGCATTAAAGACAGCTGTCTTAAATGGTCACCTTTATAAGACTCCTGTCCACAGACTCAGTTAGACTCTAACCTCTACAACATGGACAAGACAAGCTTTCTAAGGATGTCAGGGACAAATCATAGACCTGCACAAAGCTGGAATGGGCTACAAAACCATAAGTAAGACACTGGGTGAGAAGGAGACAGCTGTTGGTGCAATAGTAAGAAAATGGAAGAAATACAAAATTACTGTCAATCCACATCGATCTGGGGCACCATGAAAAATCTTACCTCATGGGGTATCCTTGATCATGAGGAAGGGGAGAAATCAGCCTAAAACTACATGGGGGGAACTTGTTAATGATCTCAGGCAGCTGGGACAACAGTCTCCAAGAAAACCATTGGTAGCACATTACGCCATAATGGTTTAAAACCCTGCAGTGCCCGGAAGGTCTTCCTGCTCAAGATTGCACATGTGCAGGCCCGTCTGTAGGCTGCCAATGAACACGTGGATGATTCTGTGAATGATTGGAAGAAGGGGCTGTGGTCACCTTCTCCCAATTTGCTGGACAAAGTCAAATTTGAATAAAAGAAATTATATATATTGTAATGGATCAGCACGGTGGTATGGTAAGACAGGACCAGTCTTTAAGTCTGTTTAAGAAAACAGGCGTTTATTTCAGCCTTAAACATACAGCAACCTAAACCTTGGGCTTGACTTCAGCCAAAACGAAGGAAAACAAAACAGTCTTACACAGTCTGTGTGGGACACTTACAGTCCTGTGTCCAGATAAGCCTCCAGGCTTCCTTGTCTCCAGCTGAGACTGGCGTGTAGTCTGTTCCTGGGAACTCTGCAGCACACCTGCTCTCTTCCTCCACTGCACAGACAACACACCTCACCCACCTGAGCTCCAGGCTTACATACAACAACCAAACTCTGGCCTGGACCCTGAAGATGTGGGAGCAGTCACCCACCCAACTCTATGACTGCTCCTGCGAAAACCAGACCCAGACTACTTGCTCTGCAAGCATACTAACAATAAAACATGTGTCAGCAACCTACCGCTGCTGACACCTGAAATTACAGGTTTTCACCTCACCAATGCCAGGGTCCTTGGTGACACAGATCTCTGGTCCACCACAATCCATTCTGTCCTCTTACTATATATATATTTCTTTTATTCAAATTTGACTTTGCCCAGCAAAATTCAAAAGATTATATTGGGGTTTCATTAGTATGCTTTCTTCAAGTAACGTACATGCCTCTAATGTTGATTATTTTACTGTATCTACAGGTTGTCTTTTTCCCCATATTTTTAATAGTTATTTTACTTGTTGCAATGATGATATTTGAAAAGCTTAAAGGGGTTGTCTTGCTGCAAGGATTGCTTTTTATATTAAAGATCTTGCAAAAACAAGCCACTTTGCAATATATGTCCATTAACAGTGTCCTACCTATTGAAGTTTGGCTATAGTGATCATACACCCGTATGACATGTTAATGAAAATAGCATGTAAACAAACAGTGGCTCACAGGGCATTTGGCACTGGTGAGTAATGTTTTTTTTTTGGCCATTTTCTACATCCAGAATTTTTTTCAACTCCTGGGCAATCTCTTTGCATGCTCTATATAAACAATAATTTACTGCTGACTTACTTTTTCTTTAGCTTAACTTTCAAAACAATCTTTAAAGGGGATGTTCACACGCCGTTTTTTAGAAGCGTGCATGTATCCGTGTTTTGGACCCAAACACATATCTAACAATGTGCAGTGTAATTTACATTAGTGTTTTACATGCGTCTTTCTGATGCCTCTTTCGGATCCGTTCAAAGAATTGTCATGTCAATTTTTGATCCGTTTTACGCAACAGAGACCCTATTTAAAACCACAGGGTGCATTTCTGCTGCACAGAAAATGCATCCAAACACGCACCACACTTTGGGTATGTCTTTGGATACGTTTTACACCGCGCTTTTCAATACATTTTTCACATTGAAAAACGGATTGAAAAACGCTGTGTGAGCAAACCCTAAGCGTACTCTTGCCATATAGGTTAATAAGCGACAATTCGAGCTCAGGTAAACAATTTTTAAAGTTGTATACCTGTTCCAGCAGTAAAGCGCCTGGATTTGCTGATAAACAGTCATAAATTTGTAGATTTGTATGGTTGTAGTGCGACACGCCTCCGGCACACCTCCGACTCAGGCATATTACAAAGTGCTGCGGGTTCTTTGTAATGCGCCTAATTTTAGAGTGCGCTTCATTAAAAATATAGCCAACGGGGCTGCGCCAGTTTTCGGGCTGAAAAGACGCCAGACTTCTGGAGCAGACCCATTCATACATGTCACCCTTTGAGTATATGCAATGCTGTATGCTATGTATGTCTGTCAATGCTTGCATTGAAATAAATCCTGGATATTTATACCTTCAATTGATTTGATTTG
>JAODAL010049602.1:0-28047 GCA_025379985.1 Phyllomedusa bahiana | reverse complement strand
CCAGCCTTTGAGTAAAATGAAAAAGAATGCCAAAGATAAAGGGCCCCGGGGTGTAACGGGGAGCTTAACCACTATTTCCAAGTGAAGCTAAATTTGGGTCCACACTCTAGGGGGGGACAAGGCTACCCGGGGTCTTGACTGTGTACGAGGAAGGCTGGATTTCTCAACTTCCCCTTCCGCACTCTGCTCAGCACGACAGTTTTCGTTGCCCGCCCATCAGGGCATTTTAAAGGGGTTAATAGATGAGGGGACGCCGCCGGGGCTCTCACCGCCCCCACTGTAACCCCGGGCCCGGGGTCATGCTGTGGCCCGGGAGGGGGTTTAGTGAATGCCCATGAAACTAAAATGGGGTTAAAGACTCTTTTTTCCGGCACTTTTTAAAAAGGGGGGGTCGCGGGTTGGGGGCCAGCGGGCCCCCGGGACGGGTATGGGAAAAAGTCCATGAAACAAAATGGGGGGGTTGAAAGACTCCTTTTCCGGGACTTTTTTAAATGTGGGGGTCATGCGGGTTTTTGGGGCCTTGCTGGGGGCCCGGGACAGGTATTCAATGTCCAGTTAAGTAAAATGGTTCAATCAACTCCCTTTCGGCACTTTTAAATTTTGTGGGTGATGAGGTTTAAGGGGCAGGCTGGGAAAGACAGGGATATAAATGGTCTGTGACTTTTTTTTTGATTTTATAACCAAAGGGTGGTTGCCTAAGATTTAGAGTTCCTTTTTGATGTTGTGGATTTAATTTCAGCTTCCCCACCCTTGTTTGGGTGAAAAGAAGGTGTTGTTGCCCTCCCATAGATTTTAAGGACATCGCTCAAAATCGACGTCACTACGAAAAAACCTTATCAAGCGGCCGACTATCGACTTCGTGATTCCGATAGCCAACGCAATCGCTCAACACTATGTATGAAGAATTAATCTGGTAATTATTATTAAAAAATGGCTCAGAAATAAAGCATAAACCATAATCAATGTAACATTATTGATAATCACAAAGAATATTGGTAATCTTATAAACACGGTCTGAAAAAGTAAGGACGTAAATAAGAAAAATGTAAGCTTATTTCCCTTACTTACTGTTCTGAATGTTTCCTTTAGTTTATTGGCACGAAAAGGGTTATTTGATTGAAAAAAGTGAGTGAAAAGAAAACGATGAGTTCCATTCTAGAGCCAATTCACACCACTAACCTAATACCGATACAAACCATTATAACAGAAAATAGGTCAGCGGAAAGTGCAGCTTGTCCAAAGCACAATTCCCGTATTGTACATTCAGTCATAAGATAAGTTTCTGAGTTGATGTCTTTTCACACACAATGCTCTTTGGTAGAAAGGAAATCGTTCTTTTAGAAGCGTTTTTTAAATAAACATTTTCAAAGATGTCTGAATAGTGGCAAATGAGTGCAGATGTCAGGCAATATCAATAGGGTTTTTACAGGGGAAGGGGCTTAAAATACCAAAAACTTTTAAAATATTTTTATTAGTGTGTTTGCTGCCTAACCAGTGTCCTATATTCCTCACCACCCTTTATGTCACTTTATGTGTAATAAAGTGTTCCATCCATAGTCATATTACTTGATGTTACCTGTCACTATGGACAACATTTCCTAATGTACTGGGAAATACCAAAAAAATGCATAGGATTTTATATAGTAGGGTAAGATAAAAAGCCGACAAACTAAAAGGCAACTACAGTAAACTAAACCTGTTTCCCTGCCTTTAACGCTTTTTAACCCTTTTGTACTTTCTCTAAATCCAATACACAGGCTTGGACTGGCCCACAGAAGTACATGGGGAAAACCCCCGATGGCCTCCCACAGGCAACCCTTTAAATGTTTTTTAACCTATTAAAACCTCAGATTAAGTAACAAAAGAATAGAAAGAAATGCAAAAAGCAAGAGGCAGAGAATAGGAGGTATGTACATTTACCGTATTTGCAGAGTAGGCCCCTAAAATAAACTGGTGGGCCCTAGAATCAACTCCACCTGTGGGCCATAAGCACCCCAGTCTCACACAGCCAGTACATCCTTTCTATGAACTGGTGCCCAGAGCTAAACTGCATGTTTCAGATAAGGCAGCACAAATAATTAGTAGAGCAGTATATTATGTCCCTGTCCAACAACTTAATGCATCTTTTATTACATGACAATATCCTGCTGAACTTAGAATTTAATTTATTTTTGCATGTTAATAGAAACAAGCATAGTAGTCCGGGACGAAGAAGCTCAAAACTGATGTGAGTACATATCCACAAATCAAGACATCCAGCATCAAGTATCCAGGAAAAAGGTACATATAAAGTATAAAATCCTTCTGTTGATTTTTATCACATTAAAAAATACAGGTGTACAATCCAGCCCAAAAAGGGCATCGAGCTGACATTTTTATATGTAATCTTCTTCAGTGTTGGTACCCCCACTCCCACTTCTGACATTTTAACCCCCCCGGTGTTAAACCTCGCCGACAATTAAATCAACTGGCCACTCGTTTTGATGATCAGGGGGTTTAAAACCAAAAAAAAAATTCCCTTTTTTAAAAACATACAAACAATGGAAAATTATCACAGCTAAGATTATAATAATCATATAATACACTAAAAAATAAGGAATTATTGAATATAAGGATTTTCATATCAATCAGATAATTTTAAAAAAATTAAAAATGAAAATAAAAAATTGTGTTTCACATTTAAGCCTAATGGTTGTCATGTTTCTAAAGTAAAAATCCACTTAGCCTCACCACTCAGGATTATTTTATGAATATCACCACCTCTAAAGGATTTATTAACCCTTTCAATGCCTATACATCGAAATGCTGATATATCATTTTGATGCACCTCATTAAAGTGCTTGGATACAACTGACATCTTAGTGTGCCAGTTGCCGATTAGTATTACGTGCGACTGAGAGGTGTCGCCAAATCCTCAGATAAGCGGAGTTGTAGTACAATTAACGTACTGTGCCTGACAAGCTACACAAGAGATTAAATAAATTACGTTCTTTGTATTAGGGTGCGTTCACACGGTAAGGGAGAAATACCGGCCGGTTTATCCGACCGGATTGCCCTGTTTTGCCCCTCCCAGGGCCGCGGGTGGCGGCTTTTCTCTGCTTTTTCCCTTTTCACTTTCAAGACAGATTCCGTTTTTGCGGCGGCCCCCGGCGGAAAAAAAAACTCCCGGGGCGGAAAACCCGTGGGGACTTCTGCACGGGTTTTCCATAGAGCACCATTTGCTCTTTTTTGGGCCTTTTTTCAGCGGTCGCAAAACCGCAAACCGTCTAAAATACCGACTAAAAACCCGTGCCGGGGACATGCCCTTAATTTTGATATTTTTGGTTATTTTGTCTTTTCTTTTGTAAATATGATGTAAAAAATTTTAGTTTTTTTCCCGTATTGGCGGGTTACATATAGTCAGGAAATGGCGGGTGGGGTTACCAACACTACAACTAAAGTTTCACACAGAAATGTGTCAGTCTCTGATGCCATTTGTGCCTTGATTGTGCACTTGTATTTTTTAATGTAATAAAATAACCAGAAGGATTTTATATTTACCTTTTTCCTAGATACTTAAAGTGGATGCTGAATGCCTTACTTTGTGGATATTTTTGCATGCAACCTCACATAAAACTCACAGAAAACACCACCCACACCCATGCCGGCACAGTCCCCACCGCCAGCCCCTCTACCCACACAGTTCCCACAGCCACCACCTTGCACTTCCCCCTAACTTGTTCCTACGTCACCATGACATGCCCCTCTTACTCTCCAAATCCAACCTCATACCTTAAACCTTGATCCATCCCATCCCACCCCCCTCCCAGACCTCGCTTTTTTTTTAAACTCCCACTCTCACCCATCTCTAAACCTATCACAAACCCTCTGCTTTTCCCCCTTCACCTTTTTAAGCATGCCACCATCACACCCATCCTGAAAAACCTTTCTTGACCCCCCCCTTTTTCCCAAAACATGCCCCATCTCACTGTTTTCCATTTGCTTGAAACTCCTCGAACAACTGTCTCCCTTTCAACTTCCCCCCACGTCCCCCAACTCTCTTTGATCCACTGCAATCGGGTTTTCCGACCCATCACTCTACAGAAACCGCCCTAACCAAAATCACCAAAACGCCCTATTAACCGCAAAAGCCCCCGCACCTCTGTGCTTCCCTTTTAGACCTTCCTCCCCCTTTGACACTGTCCCACTCATTCCTCATAAAAATCCTTTCTCCCTCAGCTCAGGGGACTCCCCCCTTTTCTTGGATCTCCTCAACCCACTGTGGGAATTCATGTCCTCACTCTCGCACCACCTCCCCCCCTCCCCCCTCTCGTCGGTGTCCCCCGGGGGGTCAGTCCTGGGCCCAAACCTTCTTATCTACACCTTTGGTCTTTGTCAGCTCATAGCATCCAGGCTTAGTACCACCTTATGTTGATGACACCCAACTCTACTCCCGCCCAACATTAAGCTCACTGCCAGGATCCAGATGCCTATCATCCATATCCTCCTTTTTTCTCCTCCCGTCTTCTAAAAACTTAATGTAGAAAAAACTGAATTCTTTCTTTCCACCGTCCCACTCCTCCCCCCACCTATCTCTCTATATAGTCAATGGTCTACACTTCCCCGGGTCCCCGCAATCCGCTCCCCTGGATAACCCTTGTCGCCTTGTTCTTCAAACCCCAAAACCAAACCCCCACCTCCCCCTGCCGGGGTCCACCCGAAAAACATCTTCCATCTGCCTCATTCCTTAACCCCGTCACTACAAAAAAGCTTTTCCCGACCTTTTCATCTCCCGCCCTTGACTACTGCAAAATCCTTCTCTTTGGGCCCCCCAGCTAGCACCCTCGCTCCCCCCCAAACCATTTTCAACTCTGCTCCCGCTTTTCCCCCTCCTCCTCGCTACTCCTCTGCCTCTCCCCCTGTCAATCCCCACATGGCTACCCCCTTTCCCAGCGCATTTTTTTCAGTTACTAAACCCCGACCTACAAGCCCCATAACCTCTCCCCCCCATACATCCTGCTTAATCTCCAAAACCCCCCCACGCAAACCCCGCTCTCACGGATCTTCTTCTCCACTCTCCTCTTGTCACCTCCCCCACACAACCGCTCCAAAATTTCTCTCGCGCCTCCCCCATACTCTGGAACTCGCGCCCCAACAAACCAAATCCCCCAACTTTACCACTTTAAAAGCAATCTGAAAACCCCCCCTTCAGGGTTGCCCATGCCAGAAAACACCGCCGTCACAACCCCACAAACATATCTGCCCCCCCCTCCCTTTCCCCTTCCCTTTTAGTTTTAAGCCCTTTCCGGCAGGGGCCCTCCTCCCCCCTGTACCAAATGTTATCTCAGAGATTGTCATATTTTTAATGTTTGACTTAGTTATGTATGTAACCCCCCAAGTACAGGCCGGAATCAATGGCGTATAAAATAAAAATAATAATAATAAAAACAGGTCTACCATGAAAATTTTTTTCTGCCCCATATTGTTAGGGGGCTTTTACACGGTGCGTTTTTTGGTGCGTTTTTGGCGCATTTGTGATGCATTTTTTGGATGCGTTTTTTGTGCAGGAAGGCACAGCAATTAATGACATACATTGTTGCACAAAAAACGCAATTGAAAAAATGCATCAAAAATGCACCAAAAACACACCGTGTGAAAGCACCCTTAGAGTAAGCTTCCATTTTTCACATGTGCAGGTATGTTTTAAATAAATAACTGTTCTCCTTTGTTCAACATAAGAAACCTTGAAATACAGAATATATGCATCATTTTCTGCAAAATGTACTCAATCTAATCAAAGGCATGCAGGATGATGCTAAGTGATGGTCTCACTGCCTAATAGTCTTTCCCATATTGGAAGAGCAAATCTCATTCTCCATCTGCTTTTAATCTTTTTTTTTTTTTTTTATTAGTCTTATTTTGTAGAATTCTTTTTTAGAATCAGATATTATGTAAACAAAAACGGACAAATAATGGAGTTTGCCGGTCAGGTAAAACTATGACTTCATATCCATATACAGAGCATTTTAACCTCTTTTCTGATTTACATGTGCCCTCTATTTCCACTATTGAAATGGTCTTTCGAAGAAGATTGCTATCCATTCCTGTCTCTGCATGAATCCAATCAGAATGTTCTCACTTCGCTCACAATAAATCACTGGCAAAGTCTTTTTTCACTTTTTTTTTTTTTTTATTTCATTTTTTTGGCCCACACCAGTGAAAATACTTTCCATTTTCCCTGACGGGAGAACACTCAAAATCTTTTTTAATGCAAAATAATATATTTCTCCTCTAATGTTAATATTCTAAATTGGGTTAAATCCTCCACTCTTGTAATTGCTGGTTTTACCTGCAGTTGCTGTTGATGGCTGTGGCTAAATTTTTGGGGATTGAAAGTGCCCGCTAAGGGTTCATTTAGATTAAAGGTCTGAGCCATGCTTTTAAAAAGGTATTTGTTAAAAATCAAAGGTAGACAGCAGGAACTAACTCATTTCACATTGACTCAAAAACTGTGGTCGGAAAATGCAAGCCTACAAAAAACAATTGTTTACGCTATGTGGCTACTATTCGTTTTTTCTCACATTTATTGAATACATTTTAGTCTTCCAAAAAAACTGAAAACAATGCTAAAACATTATAAAATGAAAATATATGGTTTTGCTTTTTTATTCCAAGTAATAAAAAAATGGAGTAAAGAAGATTAAGCAGGTTTTCCCATCTGAAATCTCCTTTAAAGGGCCACAATTCAGACTCCCACTTTCTATGCAGGTTATTGATGGTTGTACAGCATTGACTGACACTTCAGCTCTGCTAGATTGTAGATTAAAAGCCTTCGTGGGCAGGTTTCTCTCTCCCTCTGTACCAGTTGTAAATCAGTAAGTGCTGCCATTTATGTAACTCCACTCAATTGAACAGTGCCCTGGAATAAATGACGCTTTAAAATTAATAATAACAAATAATGCTAGTTTCTACTCCTAGCTGTGTCTGTTAGGGGGTTATTTGTGATGGAGGAGTTTCAAAAATAAAATTACAATCTTGTAGAATGTTCAGCTATAAATGTGAGCTGGCAGACCTGTATTTGATGAGAGGAACCTGAACTGAACAATCCTACCTAATGTATTTCAGAAATGTATTTTTTAGTTTATTCAAGAAGGCTTACCAATATGACCTAAACACTGACTCACAATACCTCCTGCAAACTTAGGCCTGGTTCACATATGCATTGGAGGTTCCATTCGAAACCTCTGTCATATGTTCGTCGATAATGATGGTGGATACCACTGTGGATACCCCACAGACCCATTGTAATTAATAGAGTGCATTGGGAGCCATAGGTGTCTGTTGGGTAATGGATCCCTAGGCGTCCGTTTTCACCTCTGCACCGGATGTTACGAGTAGAACCTCCGATGCAGATGTGATCCAAGACTTATATTACATGATCAGCTAAATAACATCTACTAAATATTCAAATAAACATTACAAATGCAGCATCAGTGTGACAGCTGCAGTTTGTCTTCACTTGTGAGTACAGTGCTCAGAAGTTTAAAATATAAATCACAACTCCACCCCTCCATCCCCAACATGTTTTACCACTGAAGTGAAGTCATCAGGGGGCTAGTGGTTAAGGCAATACCGCACTGTTAGGATTTTATACAGTATTCATAGAAAATATATTCTATCCCTTTTCACAATAGCCTGACAAAAGTTTGAAAAAGGACTGTTCAATAGAAAAGACAACTTACCCTCTAATAGGAATCATGCTGAATATGAGGAGTATGTTCCATTAACCAATGATCTTGGATGTCAGCGCTTGTGCATAATGACCAGTACAAACCAGCCAGTGACTGTACATAATGATGATTCATTTGTATTAATGAGCGAGCACTAAAAAACTTGAGTTCTGGCCGAACCCTGGATTTTCAGAAATTTTGGCCGAACACCGAACCCCATTAAAGTCAATGGCAAATGATGTTCAGGTTAATTTTTATGCTAACACAGGTGAGGAGAAGCCGCAATTACCTTCCATAAGAGTAAACAGGATACGTGGTACAACTTAGTGAAGACAATTTAGCTCTAAGAGTCACAGAAAAAAAATTCACAGGCTAAAATAATTCATTCCTTTCAATGGCTAACTGAAAAGATGAGGACAGCACATCTATAGCAGGTACAGCAGTAGCTATTGGACCCCTTTGACACATAAGAAGACACCAGTATTGGAAATAGCACATGGTAACTGGCAGGAGCCCCCTATCACTTTTTTCACCAGGGCCCAAGAACATATCATATATGTGGTGGCAGCAAGACCATCCCAATAGGGAACATGGAGGTTGAGCTGGCAGGGCCGAAGTTGTAGAGATTGCAGTGGTAGCCAGGGCTGCCGTCAGCCATCTATTAACCATTTTAGGGCCCCATGCAGCTAAATCAAAGGGGGGCCCCCAACATTTACTAGTTCCTATTTTTAACATATCACTGGGCTCCTTTTTGATTAGGGCCCCTGACAGGGGTCCTGCCCTATTCGCACCCTGGCACCCATTTTACAGTAGCCTGACCCCAAAACCAGCAAAAATTACCTTTTTGACACTCAGAATAAAATTTGATGATGCTGCAATGCTGGTAGTTGCGCCGAAGCAGGGTGAAAATGCCGGACGTATGAGCTTAGACCTCAAGCCTTCCTCAGAAGATAGTCAAGACTCGGGTAGAGCTTGAGAAATTTCTGAATATATGAGGGCGCTTGCCCCTCCATATAAAATTCGAAAAAGCCTTACATAGCACCATCACATCCTTATGCTTAAGCAACAATGGAATAGTTTACAAAGGATATTGTGACATTAAATTCATAGAGAATGGGCTGAAGGAGCTCAGGTTCCTTTCCATTAGTGTGGACGAATTGAGCTTCTCCTGGTTCAGCTGGCTGACGCTGCAGTTCCACCCAGGTACCCTTCTCCTTTGCTTCCTTTTTCTTCCTCTCGTTTTCCTTGCTGCGCTGGAGGAAATTATTTCTGGTCTTGGAGTGGCGAATATGCTCCACACAGACGATTCTTTTGGCAAGGATATTACCCTTGATCTGCTTGTTCACAATTATACTCACAGCATGCTGTGAAGCATTGTAGATCCTGCCAGTCTTTCCATGATAGCATTTATGTGGCATGCCTTTTTGTATGGTAGCCATACCCGTAATGTACACAATGTCGCCCTTCTTGTAGATGCCCATGTATGTTGACAAAGGTACAACTCCATGTTTACAGAAGGGTCTGGAGAACATATACTGGATTCTACGCCTTTTGCCTTTTGTGTTCATCATTTTCGCACCTTAAAGATGGCAAGTGCAGCGGAAAGAGAGGGACCAGCTTCCTTCTCCTCCTCTGAGGGCATGAGCGATTGGGCATCACAGCAGACAAAATCATCCTATTGGGCCTCTTAATTTTTTGAAATGCCTTCTGACCTCAACTGCATTGTGTCATCAAAGAGCTCTTCAGAATAAGGATTATCTAGTGCGGTCTGTTTATTGGGTGACATTTGTGCTTCAGTTTGGACTGATGATGATGATGATGACGATATTTAAGGCTGTGACTGAGAGGAAGAGGAGGTAAAACTGCTGGATGCAGGGTGTGTTAACCACTGAAGAACAGATTGGCGCTGCTTTTCAGAAATGAGATGCACAGGGAACTGACCAAGCAATGACAGGCCTGACGGTCCTGCAACTGACGATGTGCTCGCTTGTGTGTTGTCCAGAACACTGTAAGGAGTGTCTTGTCTCGTACCTCTAGCTCCATGTCCTACACCCCTCCTTGCTGGCTTACCACCTCTACTTCACTCCACATTCAAAAATATAAATATTAAAAAGGTCAAGATTTGAAGAAGTATACTCCAAAGACAGCAAATCACAAGTGCTCTTAAATCCCTGTAATTTCCAACTGGCAACTAGGATTAGAAATATAATTTTTTTCTATGGAATATCTGTGGAATTCCGAAAAATTGCAGGAAGAAAATAGCATTACAAATAGATTTCTTGCTATGGAATATCTGTGAATGGTGTCTTATGGAAGAACCGTGGCTGCAACAGTGCGACACAGAAGTCTTCTTGAATCCCAAAATATTAACTACAAACTAATAGTATTACAAATGGATTTCTTTCTATGGAATATCTGTGAATGGTGTCTTAGGAAGAACCCTGAAAGCAACAATGCAAAACAGAACTTTTGTGGAATCCCAAGAATTTGCAGCAAGAAAATAGTATTACAAATAGATTTCTTTCTATGGAATATCTGTGAACAGTGTCTTATGGAAGGACCCTGACAGCAACACTGAAAAACAGAAGTCTTCTTGAATCCCAAAAGTTTACTTCTACCAAATAGTATTACAAATAGATTTTTTTTCCATGGAAATATCTGTTAACGCTGTCTTATGGAAGCATAACCCTGGCAGCAACACTGCAACTCTTGCATTTCTTTTAATGGCAGATTTACTGATGGTGTCTTCTGCAGTAGCTGGACTCCCAAAATAGGTAAACAGGAGAAATGAACTCTTGGGCACTTTGAATAAAGATGGGAAAAATGCAGCCAACTATACAAAATTATACAATATTCAAAAGCTATACAAAACTCCCTAACTATTGATGTGTATGATTCCCTAAGCTAGCTATATCCCACAACTAATCTAACTAGCAGCTTTTCCTGTGTAAAATTGCTAGAAAATGGTGTTTCTGCCCACTGGCAAACAAGCACACAGAGGCAGTAGTGTGTTCAGTACAGAGAGTAAGGGGGTAATGGCGTTCAACAGGAAATACAGTGACATACACATAAGACGGTCATGTGATTTTAGCAGCCACTGAGAACCCTACACCCTCAGTGGTGACGTTTTTGACCCCCTCTGTGCTCTGCACTGATTAGCTGGCCGGTAAGACTGAAGGAAGCAGCTGAAAATGGTCGCTGAACGCATGTCCCGAACTTGAATTTCACCGAACTTGCGGCAAAAAATTCAGTTCGGCTCGGGTTCAGTAAATACGTAAAATTCGTGCCAAACTAACCTTTTTTCATGTGGTTCGTTTGACACCATTTACGTTCATCTGGACATGTACAATATAATCAACAAAAACTTGAATAAATAATGCCGGTTTGTACTGCACGTGTCTGAAAACTCTGATGAAATGAAATGTTCAGATTGAACGTTGTGTGCAAGCGCTGGCATCCGAGACTGATTGGTTAATTGGAACGTGCTCCTCATGGTTCATTATGATTCCTATTGGAAAGGTGAGTTGTCTATTTAATTGAACAGTGGGAGAAGTCCTTTTTTGTGCTTTTGATAGGCCTTTGTGAAAGGGAGGGGATATATGTTCAATAAATACTAGCTCCTAACAGCGCAGCATTGCCATAACATCTAGACCCCTTTAATGTTGAAACATGTTGGGGGAGTTGTGATTCATAGTTTAAAATTCTCAGCACTGTATCCACAGGTGGTGACAAATGGCAGGGATTAATGTCATCAGCCCAGCCACTGCTTGAGCAGAGAGGTAGTTGGTAACCTAGAGAGGCTGTGTAAACAAGCAGGTTAGAGAAACTTCTCTATCTCTGAAGTAAAGCAAAATCAGAACAGAAATGTATTTGGTAATAAACTTGATTTACCTTTAACTACATGTTTAAAGCTAATTAACAATTTAGAGCTTTATTGAGAATGGGGGTCCTGAATCCTCCTTTTTTTACGGAGCACTGGTAAAGTATGCTAACTACCACTATACTGAAATTCTATGACATTGCTAAAGATAGTTACGTAAAGCACCCATCTGCCACTGGCAAACTAATAGCTATCAGATAAAGGTGTTGCCCAGACATAATAATTGCAGGATGAGTGGTTGTGTTGCTGAGGCAATACAGTGGTGAAAAAAAAATCATTAGTCAGCCACCAATTGTACAAGTTCTCCCACTTCAAAAGATGAGAGAGGCCTGTAATTGACATCATAGGTAGACCTCAACTATGAGAGAAAAAATGAGAAAACAAATCCCGAAAATCACATTGTCTGATTTGGAAAGAATTTATTTGAAAATTAAGTTGGAAAATAAGTATTTGGTCAATAACAAAAGTTCATCTCAATATTTTGTTATATTTCCTTTGCTGGCAATGACAGAGGTCAAACGTTTTCTGTAAGTCTTCACAAGGTTGGCACACACTGTTGCTGTTATGTTGGCCCATTCCTCCATGCAGATCTCCTCTAGAGCAGTGATGATTTGGGGCTGTCACAGGACAACAAGGAGTTTCAACTCCCTCCAAAGGTTTTCTATGGGGTTGAGATCTGGGGACTGGCTAGGCCACTCCAGGACCTTGAAATGCTTCTTACAAAGCCACTTCCTCATTGCCCTGGCACTGTGCTTGGGATCAATGTCATGCTGAAAGACCCAGCCATGTTTCATCTTCGATGCCCTTGCTGATGGAAGGAGGTTTGCACTCAAAATCTTACGATAAATGGCCCCATTCATTCTTTCATGTACATGGATCAGTCATCCTGGTCCCTTTGCAGAGAAATAGCCCCAAAGCATGATGTTGCCACCCCTATGCTTCACAGTAGGTATGGTGTTCTTTGGATGCAATTCAGCATTCTCTCTCCTCCAAACATGACAAGTTGTATTTCTACCAAACAGTTGTATTTTGGTTTCATCTGACCATATGGCATTCTCCCAATACTCTTCCGAATCATCCAAATGCTCTCTCGCAAACTTTAGACGGGCCCGAATATGTACTGGCATAAGCAGTGGGACAAGTCTGGCACTGTAGGATCTGAGTCCCTGGCAGCGTAGTGTGTTACTAATGATAGCCTTTGTTACATTGGTCCCAGCTCTCTGCAGGTCATTCACTAGGTCCCTCCGGGTGGTTCTGGGATTTTTGTTCACCGTTCTTGTGATCATTTTAACTCCACGGGTAGAGATTTTGCGTGATGTCCATTGAAGAAGTTACAGGTCTGTGAGAGCCAGAAATCTTGCTTGTTTGTAGGTGACCAAATATTTATTTTCAACCACGCCATGTGAACATACCCTAATAGGCTGTCTATTACAAACATAATGCATAGCAATACAATAACGTATTGTTAAAAAAAAGTTTAACTATTTTTAAAAATAAAACACAAAAACATTTTTTTTATATATTTCCAAATCTAAAATTTGAATCCATAAAAAATAAAAAACATCTAAAAATGTACACACAGTAGATATCTTTGCTTCATGTCAGAATTGCATTTATTCTGTTTATCCAGCCTCACGAAAATAACAGAATAAAATGTGATCACAATCTCTTATGCACCCCATAATGATACCAAAGAAAACATAAATTTATTCTGCATATAAAAAGACCTCATACAGCTCTATCAACAGAAGAATAAGTTATGGCTCTTAGAATATTGTGACAAAAAAGTGACTTTTTAAAGTGAAATATGATTTGTTTATGTATGGTGTGGCATGGAAAAGGGGATAAATCATGAAAAATTGGCGTGTAGATCCCTTCATTCAGTTGATATGTAAGATTATTTAAAGGGGTTGCCCAGCAAAAATAAAATATTTGAAATGGGGCGATAGTGGTGGAAAAAGAAAAAACAAAAAGAAAAAAATATATATGCTTACCTCCCTCTTCACTTCAGGTTCTCATCCCAAAACACTAGAGAGGCTTGTGAATGAAGCATGAACTTCTCCTGTGTGTCAGGACAAGAACCTGGAAGGGAGGAGGAGCAGATCCTTAAGAGCTCTAGAGCCACAGCATTTGGGGACAAGTAAGAGAGTATAACTTTTTTTTTCTTAGCCGGGCACATATTTTTTTTTTTTTTGCTGGACAATTCCTTTAAAGTGGAATACTTTTCTGCAGCATGCTACATCAAAGGAATCCATCAAGCCAAGTAGAAAACCTGTTGTTGAAAAAGTAGCAGTACACTCCTGTTGTCTGGGGGTAGGAGGCCAGAGCTAAAGATTTGCACCAGGGCCCATGAGATTTTACCTATACTCCTAATTCTAAATATTATTATACACAGAAGTAAATGAAATAGTACTGATAGAAAATATATTATGAGTATAAATCAGGGAAAAAATTTTAGGGGAAAAAGTACAGAGGTATTATTCATTCTAGTGTCAGAGGGATTACAGAGGATCATTTGCCACATAAAATACCAGTATTATAAAATGTAGGTGGTGGGCCCTGTTACAAATTTTATTTTCGAATCCAGGAGATTCAACACTCTCTACTTCTGATGTAGATTTTTTGTTCCAGCATCACAATGGGTATAAACTAAAAACAAACGCCCACATACTTTTTTAAAATGGATTGATTATAGTTTGTTTTTATTTTATATCATGATGTTGAAACAAACAATCTACTTTTCAAGTTCTCCTGTGCATCAACCATCATATCAGGAACAAGACATAAGAATCATGTGGTGAGGTGAGTATATTTTTCACTTTTTTCAGTACCAATTTCTTTACTAGTATAAGTCAAAACTGAAGCTGTAGACGATTGTTGGACAAAGTTTTACATTTCTTATCACTAGTAAGAAGTGACATCTACAGTATTCTGATTAGAGATTCATTCATTCATTCATTCATTCATTTTTTATTCCACAGAATACAATGGCAGAACTGCTTTGCATACTATTCACTTAATAAAATGTATCTCAAGCCTCGTAAATTGATTCCCCAGTGTGTCCCAATGGCTGACTTGGAAACTGAACCACAAATAGAAAAAAAACTCCAGCTGGGAAAACAATTGACCCATCTTTATTTGTGATGTAATGACCTGTTGTGATTATATGACTACACCTCAGTGTGGCGAGAGTGTAGGGACTAGAGGCTTTAGACATAAATACATATATACATATTTCTACAAAAATAGACTTCCTACAAAGTGTTACAGTCCCATGACATACAGTAAGCAACATCATAGATTCATATAGTAAAGTAATTATTGCACTGGCTAGCACAGTGCTGAAATCCCATCAGGAACAAACACTAAAATAATTTCCAGCATTAGCTCTAAATAAATATACAATAATTCATTACAAGTTTCCTAAAGGCGTTATCCCACAGAAAACATTTATCACTTATCAAGTGATCATAATAAAGGGGTCTTGATTACAACAAAGATGAACTTGAGTTAAGATGTCATAACTTTCACTACATCCATTTCTACTGGGCGCATAGAAACAGTTCTACTTTTTTGTTTTTGGTCAGCTCCATAGATATGGAATGGAGTGGCGTAGTGCAAGATTTCAGTAATAAGAAGCTTGAATGGAGTGATGAATCTACATGCTCCCTGTGACTCTATTTAGTGGCATCACTCCATTAAAACTCTTTTACACTGTGAACATGTGACATGTATTATATAAACTATATCCACTGGGGGAAAAGTGGCAGGTAGCTGCTGTAAATGATGTAGTTGCAGTAATATATTCAAATTAGCTCAAGAACAAAGAGCTTGAACTCAGCACCCCTATTAGATGTAGCATTCCTCAAGTCACATTCTAAGAGTGAACTCTTGGTCACAATGTAAGACTTAAGATGTTTTGTATCTTTCTTTTGTCACAATAGGAGGTGGATTCTCTGGACCACTGCAAGCGATGGTGTAAACCATGTCAGGGAGTGGAGTCTAAGTATCCTTAAGGTTATTACTTTTGTAGTAGGAGACTATCAGGTCACTACCCCTGACACAACTAATTTGCATTGGTGGCTGGAGTGCAGCATGGTACAGAAACGGCATGCAAAGCCTTAGTCAGGGACAGCCAGAAAGGTCATGTCATGCAGCAGACAATGTGGACAGGAAACGACAGCAAGAAGATCTGGTACATGGAAGATCAAGGTAATGCAACACACTACTTACCAGGTGGTCAGACATAGGGTCAGCATCTGTCAATTAGGCAATTACCAGCGCACTAGCCTTTAAATCTCACATTGCCAGCGCGTGCAAAATAGGGAGCAGGTATGCGCGCCATCAAACAGGAGGAGATCAGAGAGACTGGTACTGGTATAAGCGCGACTGTGGCCCAGTTTGGAGGCCATGGCATGCTGTGTGATGCCTTTGAAGTTGCCTTTGTTTTCTTTGGCACAAAATTTCTGGGAAATGGTGAAAGAGATGTTGATGAGAGAGATCTTGGTAGTCAATGGTTATTCAATTTCCATAATGTTCATTTTATGGAATTGTGTAAATTACAAGGCTTTTTCACCTGGCAAAAAAATAATAAATTACATTCCTCAAATGATAACATCCACTAGGGTCAAAGACTTTTTGTCTCCTCAACATAAAAAAAATCTCTTCTCTAAAAACAATATTTTTGTAATTTTTACAACTTAGATATTCCATGAAAAGTGAACCAAGTGAACATTTAAAAGCTGTTCAGAGGAATGGTTACAATGAATAACTGCTCAGAAAGAGCAATATTTACAACTTTATCTCTAAATTGTATAATGTTTTATTACTCTTCTTAACTATGTAATATAGTAATTATCATCTAAGTGGAATTTCTCTAGCTGACTGGCAGTAAATTAAAAGAAACACTTTGGAGGTCTCAGCTTCACAGAAAAATCAATTCAGATTTATAGTCTTAGCATAAATCATATTTTACCCCTTTTATGACATTCAAAATTGGAATGGTTAGATATTGGGTTTATTTTTTAGATTTTATTTCTAATATTTTTAAACTGATTTATTTCCTAATATAGAGAAGTGTGTCTTTGGTGTGGTCAGTACCAACAACAAATGGAATTTGCTTTAATATTGTTTTTGTGTCAAGAAAATTAGTTGTGAAGGGGTGGAAAAATATTAGTTCTTTTACTTTTACTGTACATTCTGAATAAAAGCTGTTGATCATTTGATTATGTATCAAAAGTTCACTTGTATTCATACGGGTCAAACTGCCTTTATCTTTCTTTACATCTTAGATCTTGGATAACTTAAACTGAAATCTATGACCCCCAGAACTATTCACTCCTTACTTAGGCACTTGACCAACATTCCCATGACTGTGAAAGCTGAGAATTCTGATTTTTTCCCTTTTTTTGCCTTTTCCTCTTCTTTGTTGTGGGCAGGTGGTGGGTAGTAGGGACTTCAATAAAGGGAAAATTATTTTGGCAATTGGTATTTTTTATGTTTACTGTTTTGATATGCTCTTAATAAAATATATTAAATAAATAAAATAGATGAATGCACTACATAGATATAACCAGAATTAACCATAATGAAATTCAGTAAGCGGCATTCTAAACACTCATAAAGGCAGTTAATGCAGCAAATTGCATCTAACTTGAGATATTTCTTTGCTGAAACAGTACTTCATCATTCTTACTTTTACAACCAAATAAAACTAAGACAATTTCTATAACGTTTGGTCAAGTTATTACATTCTAAAATATGTGTAAAAATCAGGTATCTCTGATGCAAGTATAAAAAGAAGTGAAAAGCTATTATGAGAATAAATTGTGTTTTTATATACAACTCTGTTATATTCTGTGTAGAAAATGTCTAACAGATTAAGAATTACAAATATAAAAGATGAGTTTACCCTAACATAAGGATATTGCCCATGTAATCAACTGTACACCTAGAGCCACACACAAATATAGTCACAGACAAAGTACCAATCATTTCAACTTGCATACAGATTTTAGATTTGTTATCTCTCATCTTGAGTCAGTATAGTGAAGTAACAGGAAATTTCAGAAATGTCGTTGTTGACTTCAGTACATTTATAGTCTATGGGTGGTCCCAAATAGTTAAAAAAATAGTTATAACAAAAGTAAAAAGATTTAAAAAGTTAAGTACAAAATATCCTTTTTTTTACCCCTATTACATATGAAAAATAGAAAAACAATATAAATTTTAAACCATAAATGTTATAATTGCCCTGGTCTCCTTTTTTTCCACAGACAGAACACTGCTTATTTCTCCTCCTCACTCAAATTCAGACTGCTGTTTTTGCCCTATTCTCTCCAAATATAGAACAATGCCCTTGGCCCCCTGTTCTCTCACGTATAGATCATTTCTCATGGCCCCCTCCTTTTCACATATTAAACCCCTAGTGTTGAGCGATTACGTTGGCTATCGACATCGGTCGATGGTCGATAGTCGGCCATCATCGACAAGATATTCGATGGTCGATGATAGATCGCCGATGACCATTAAAGTCTATGGGAGAGCAACAACACCTTCATTCTTACACCCAAAACAGGGCTGGAGAAGCTGGAATTAAAATCCACAACAGTCAAATGGATACGTGCTACATCTTAGGCAAACACACTTAGGTTATAAAGCCACAGAAAAAAAAAATCACAGACCATTCACTATCCCTGTCTTGTACCACAGCATGACCCCTTAAAAACCCGCATCACCCACAAATTAAAAAATGCCCGAAGGCAGTTTTGATTTGAAACCATCTTTTACTTGAACTGATATTGGGGTACCCTTCCTGGAACGCGCTTTTGGGCCCCAAAAATGATGACCCCAGATTAAAAAGTGCCAGGAAAAAAAAAAGTCTTTAACCCCCATTTAAGTTTTTTGGACATAGCTTCCTGTTGAGCCCCAGCTGACCCTTCAAACCTGCATGACCCCAATTAAAAAGTGCCGAAAAGGCAGTTATTAAACCATCATTTTAGTTTACTGCAATTGACTATCCTGTCCTGGAACAGCAGCATGAGCCCCAAACCTGCATGACCCCCGAATAAAAATTTGCCATGAAAAAGAAGTCTTTCAACCACCATTTAAGTTTCACTGGACATAGACTATCTCTGTCCTGAGCCACAGCATGAGCCCAAAACCTGCATGACCCCAGATTAAAAAAGTGCCGGAAAAAAGGAGTCTTTCAACCACCATTTTAGTTTCACTGGACATTGAAAATATCTGTCCTGGGCCACAGCATGAGCCCCAAACCTGCATGACCCCAGATTAAAAAGTGCTGGAAAAAGAAGTCTTTAAACCACCATTTAAGTTTCACTGGACATAGACTATCCCTGTCCTGAGCCACAGCATGAGCCCCAAACCTGCATGACCCAGATTAAAAAGTGCAGGAAAAAGGAGTCTTTCAACCACCATTTTAGTTTCACTGGACATTGACTATACCTGTCCTGGGCCACAGCATGAGCCCCAAACCTGCATGACCCCCAGATTAAAAAGTGCCGGAAAAAGGAGTCTTTCAACCACCATTTAAGTTTCAACGGACATTGAATATACCTTTCCTGAGCCAGAGCATGAGCCCCAAACCTGCATGACCCCAGATTAAAAAGTGCCGGAAAAAGGAGTCACCATTTTAGTTTCACTGGACATTGACTATACCTGTCCTGGGCCACAGCATGAGCCCCAAACATGCATGACCCCCAGATTAAAAAGTGCCGGAAAAAGGAGAATTTCAACAACCATTATAGTATCACTGGACATATACTGTCCCTGTCCTGGGTAGCGCTTGCCCCTTCATATGAGTGCGGACCAATTGAGCTTCACTTGGAAATACTGGTGGTTAACGCTCCTGTTCCACCCAGGTTCCCTTTTTCTTGGCATTCTTTTTCTCATTTTACTCAACGTGCTGGAGGAAATTGTCTCTGTACTTTGTTCTCTGTCCGTGCTCCATACTCCATGTCCTCTGAATAAACTACATCTGGTCAAATTTTCCTGTACCTCCCTTGTACAATTCAGAGGAATTTTTTTAACAGCTATTTTGTACATGCAGGTTTTTTAGTAGTTTAATTCTAGAAAACAAATTTTTAAAATATGATGGAATCCCACCATGTCTTTGTTTCTCTTTTTTTAATTGTATTAAATGGGTTGTCTCAATACAGGGATTGATAGCTATGTTAAAGATCTTGCAAAAACAAGTCATTTTGCAATATGTGTCCATTAACAGTGTCCTACCTATTCCTGTTTCTGACAACATCATCACCCTTGAGCGACTCTTGACAATTGTGAAGAACAAATGTCTGTTAGAAACAACATTTTTTTTATAATAGGACCTGTAGTATAGCTGCATGTCACAGCAAAATGCCCCCAAAAATTCAAAACATGACCCTTGAGCCACTTTGGACAATTGTGAAGAACAAATGTCTGTTAGAAACAACATTTTTTAGAATAGGACCTGTAGTATTGCTACATTTCAAAGCAGCATGACCCAAAAAAATTATAAAAATGACTTCTCAGCCACTATTAAAAATTGTGAGGGAGAAATGCCACTTAGAAGCCACATTTCTGTTCCAAAGGACCATGATTATTGCTGTATCTCACAGCAACATGACCCCAAAAAAATTATAAATATGACTTCTCAGCCACTATTAAAAATTGTGATGGAGAAATGCCACTTAGAAGCCACATTTCTGTTCCAAAGGACCATAATTATCGCTGTATCTCACAACAACATGACCTCAAAACCATTGACAATGCGAAAACTTCAAAAGATAAAGTGAGTAAATGGAATACGGTGTTGTCTGAAACTTTGCTGTCTTATACAGTCTCCTCACAGCAAAACCAGCAAAATGAAATGTTGGGAAAAGAGAATAAAAATTGCAGTAAGAAATGATCATTTTAAAAAAAGTTTTCAAGAGGACCATTTCTGTTTGAAGAGGAATGTGAAGTAGACCGGCAACGTATTAGTGACCTCGGCAATTGGGGCCACAACATCATCAGAGATCCATGCCTGATTCATCTTGATGAAAGTCAAACGATCCACATTATCTGTGGAAAGCGGATGCGTTTGTCTGTAATGACTCCTCCAGCTGTGCTGAAGGTCCGCTCAGATATGACGCTGGCTGCTGGGCAGGACAACACCTCTAAGGCGAGGCAAGCTCGGGCCATTCGTCCATTTTGGATACCCAGAAGTCTATTGGGTCCGGAACACATACAAAAACATCGGTGTTGAGACGCAGTTTTTGTATGTGTGCACCATGATCTTAAGCTGTTCTCTGTGTGTTGGATGTGTGCCCTGCTTTTGCATGCGTTGGTAGGTGGTAAATAAAGATTGCCAGAGGTCACCCATTAGGCTTCTCCCAACCTTGCCTGCTGCTGCTGCTGCTGCCGCTCGGCTACTTGGCACTTTTACTGCTGTCACGTCGCTGATGTTGTTCCACCGTGACATTTGGGGAAACGTGAAGCAGGAGCAACAGATGTCTCAGTTGATAAAATCGGCAAGGTCTCCATTTCCTGCATTTTTACTCTCTATTTGGGTGGGTGTAAGGAAAGTGCTGAGTTTTGTTTTGTACGGGGATCCAGGAGGGTGGCCACCAGTAACTGTTGTTCATTTTGATGGCCTTATTGCGGGGGATCATGTTGGTGGAAATGGAGCATCCAAGCACTCATTTTTGAGGAGATGGAGCCTTGATTTCCCAACCCTCTGGGTCGACGGGCCTAGCAAAACTGATCTTCCTCATCTTCCTCCTCACCTTAAATTCGCGCCAACCTCTTTCCAAGGCAGGGAAAAGTCGGTAACGTCGGTGTCTAGGAATACCTCCTCTTCCTCCGCTTCCTCCGGCAAGCTTCAACACAGCCCTGACTTGCCTGAAATGATGCACCATGAGAGTGATGCGGTTGCCTTGCATAGCCTGGAACCCGAAAACCCCTGCCTAACCAAGACCGATAAAGTTGAGAAACTGTCGAGCATTGTGGATTCGACGGAGAGAAAGGCTTCCCTGTCACGCATCTGTGTCCGTTCCTCTCCTTCGGTGGGGGGGGACCTGTTGTTTCAGAGTGTCCAACGATTGTTCCAGAACTAAGATCACCACAATGCTCATACTGACAAGGGCATCGTCCGTACTGACCATTTTGGTGGGTTCTTCAAAACTGGCAAGGATGGTGCAGAGCTCTTTCACCTGCCTCCACTCTCGGTGGTTCAACACCCCTAGGTCCGCACCGCTGCTTGTCAGGCCATGTGTCACTTCGTACTGCGTAATGGCATTGCGCTGCTGCCACAGTCGACGTGGAGGCCGAGCTGACACTGCAACGCAGCCAGGCGGAACGAAGCAGGGTGCAAACGGCGGAAGTGCGAACTTAGACTTCGAGCCTTCCTCAGCAGGCAGTCCAGACCCGGTTAGTCTTTAGAAATTTCTGGACGACAAGGTTCATGACATGTGCCAGGCAAAGGGGTGTGTTCCAGCCTACCGATCTTAAGGGCGGACAACAGATTTTTGCCGTTATCGCCCCACCACCTTGCCTGGCAAAAAAGGTTCTTGGCACCCAGCCAGCGCTCGGTTCCCCCCCAGACATTTCCCCCGCTCACCCATGAGCTGTCACAGAGATATTTGCGGCCTTGGCCGTGCTTATTAGTCCATGTGTCGGTGGTCAGATGGACTTTTCCGGCCACAGATGCAGACAACGCCCCTTAAAATTTTAGATGACACTTGGCTGGCCGGGGCAGGGCGGCTTTTTCTGGCAAAGAAATCCCTGCCGGCTCTGGTATTGGGGGGGGAAAGGGCCCATGACGTGGGGAACCCTTGTGTTCACCAGACGGAAAAGGGCAACTTTTAAGGGTCAAAGCCTGGCAATCCGACATTCGGCTTTTGGTTTGGGATGGTTTGGGTTAAAGTTTTTTCTTCTGCTCCCAAACCTGGAAGACAAAAAGGCTGGCTGCAGACTGGCCGCTGTACGGCGTGCAGGTCGTCAAACGGGCGGAAGGGAAAAGGGGTAGGATGAGTCTCTGGGGGTTTCAGTGGTACTGGGGCGACGGTGGAGGGGAAGGCGAGGCTGATCCCTGATCATAAATCTGAGAGAAATGGGCAGCTGGGGAACGTTTTGGTGGTGGCGGAGGAGGAGGCGGAGACAGAGGGTGGACGGGGTGGGGGCCCCGGCGACGGTTTTGGGCCTTTTTGGCCCAAGTGTTCCCTCCATTTCAACTCATGCATTCGGCATGTGATAACATGTTGGTGGTGTTAACCACCTAAGGTTCTTGTTCACTTATGGTTTACGCAAAGGCGGCTTTGAATGGGGGGGTGAATCAGGGCTTGTCAAAGAAGGCCCGGGCTTGAGAGGGCCCTGGACCTTTTTTGGGGGCGAAAAAGCGAGGGAGGGGGGTTTTGCGTCCGGGGGTGGCGGTTTTATAAGCGGACTTCGCGACCGCCCTCTTTCCTTTTTGGGCGGAACCCCCGTACGACACTCCCCCATCATCTTCCCCCTCGCCCCATTGATAAGCGCCCCAAAGCAAATTCTGTGAAAAGACCTTTTTCCGCAAGTCTCATCATCACATCAACCAGGTGACTTCGTCGCCGGGACATTCTGCATCCAGGAGCTGTGGGCTACAAGCAAGAGGGACTGAAAGGCCTTGCCGCCCGACCCGGGTTTTTTCCCGATTGACCGGCTTCCTTCTCCTCCTCTGATAGCATCAGTAACTGGCGTCAGGCAAAAAAATCATCCTCTTTGGCCTCTTGATTTTTAAATGCCTTCTGACCCCAACCGCTTTTTTCTCAAAGGGGTCTTCAAAAAGGGATTATCCAGTGGGGGAAACATTGACATTTGGGCTGTTCATGGGGACGGATGCTGAGATGCGATGACGACATTTGGGGGCCGTGATGGGAGGACGAGGGGTAAGACTGCTGGTTCAGGTTGATTAACCACTGAAGGCAGATTGGCGACGCTGTTCGTTACTGAGATTCACGGGCCCTGCCCCAGCTTGACAGGCCTGCCCGGTCCTGCAACGCGATCCACTGGCATGGTTTTTGTTTTCCGCCACACGGGGAAGGAGCCCTTCTCTCGTACCTCTCCCTCCATGCCCTACCCCCCATTTTTTGCTGCATACCCCCTAAAAATTTCCCTTTTTCAGAAATATAAAAATTTGATAAGGTATGGAAGATTTGGAAAAGTCTCTTATTAAAAGACGGCAAATCCAGCATTTTTCCCAAAACCCTCAAATCAAAACAAAATTGCTGGATTCAAATTTAACTGCAATGTAGATCTATCAACAAGCTTGATGATCAAAAATGAAAAAAAAACCTGTCTGAAAAAGTTAGGATATTAAAAGGGGATTTTTGGCCCTTTCAATTCACCCGTGGTGACACAAAATTGTTGATTCACATTTAACTGCAAAGTAGCTCTTAACAAAACTTTCCTGCGCCAAAATGAAAAAACAGTACTGAATGTATTCGGATAATAAAAGGGATTTTGGCACCTTTCAATCCTTGTGGTGATATAAAATTTCGTATTCACTTTAAGTGCAAGGGGCCTCAATGAACAAAGCTGTAGTGCGCAAGTGAAAAAACACGTATCTGTAATTTTATTGGTAATAAAAAGGGATTTTTTGGCACCTACAAATTTACCTGTGGTGACTACAAAATTGCTGTATTCAAATTTAACTGCAAAGTGATCTATCAACAAAGCTGGCCTGCGCCAAATGAAAAAAAAAATATCTGAAATGTATTCGGAAAAAAAACGGTATTTTTGGGAAACCTTTTAATTTACCTTGGTGACTACAAAAAAGCTGTATTTACATTTAACTGCAAAGTAGAAACATAAAAAGCTGGCCCGCCCAAAGTGAAAAAAACAGATCTGTAATGTATTCGGATGATAAAAGGGATTTTTGGCACTATCAACCCGTGCTGATACAAAAAAATTTCTGGTTCTAAATTTTAAATGCAAGGGGGCTATATCAAAAAACTGGAATGGTAAAAAAGAAAAAGAACACCTATCTGAAATGTATACTGATAATAAAAATGATGTTTTTGCACCTAACAAAGAACCTGCAAAGTTACTAGAAAAGATGTGTATCCTAATATAAATTCAGGTGCCCCTATCCAGGAAATATTTTAATAGAAAACTGTTTAATAATGCATTTTCGGGAAAGTCTACATAAGTCTTGGGGAACTATATCCATCTTCTTTATAGAGCTTGTTGGGTTTTTGCCCGCGGGGCCCCCCCCCCCCCCCTCTTCCCTTGACTTTCGCGGTAGATGCTCCTTTTAAAATTCTCTACCTAAATTTCTTGAATTTTTCCAAACTCTGATCTAACTAAGTTTTAAAATAAGTAACGTAAGCCCCTTTTTTTTTTGGAAGAAATAAAAAATTTCGCTGAGCTGTTTGGACACAAGGCGGGGGAGTCCTATTTTCTTTGAGACCTAGAGACACTGATCATGAACAGGAAGGGGTTCTAAAGAAAACCAGGGCATGGAATTTTTCCCCCAAGCAAAAACCACCTCCCAGTCAGTTTTTGCACACAATTCACCCCCTTTTTCTGTATTGGGTTTTGGGCCCCCAAAATGACGGATGCGCCGAAAATGGCCAATTTAATGAGATGCACAGATTTAACCTAAAATGCATGATTAAAAATTTCGATCAACATAAAAACTGTGCATTTCACTTTTTTCGATAAAAAATCGCTCAACACTATAAAACACTACTCATGGCCTGCCTCTCCATCACAAATAGACTGCTGCTGATGGATTCTACGATGACCTATAGACTGATTATAGCTTCTTCACCTGTAGACTATTGTTCTGCTCTCTCTTCTCTCACATAAAGATTGCTGTACATATCCCCTCTTTTTTCACATAGAGACTGTTGCACACATGCCATGTCTCTCTCACATGTTGACTACTGCTTATGCCCTCTCTTCTCTTACATATAGTCCGCTGCTGTATTCCCCTTTTCTCTCACATTTACACTGCCGCTTATATTCTTATCTCCCTCAGCTATAGACTGTTGATCTTGCCCTCTCCTTCCTCTCATATAAACGACTGCACATGCCTGCCCCTCCTTTTTTACATATAAACTGCTCCTGATGGTTTCCTCTATCATTTAAAGACTGCTTATTGCCTCTAACACATAGACTGTTGCTGCTCTGGTTCTCCTCTTGGTCATAGAGACAGCTGCTCATATTTCATGGGGCAAAGATCTCTGGGAGGAAGAAGGGCATAGCCTGCATGACATGTGCAGAGATGAAGCCAATCAGAGACCGGCGGGATTCTGTGACGTCACCGCACTATATAAGTCTGGGCGCGACGCTGGGAGCTCATACCGCTCTCACTGTACTGATTAGGGAAGCTGCTGCCACGGCTGCTTGTAATAGCTCTTACTGAAGAACTGATTTTTATACAGCGATTTTTGGGGGGCGTCTCAGCTTGTCTCAGAGACTGCTTCTCTCAACGTTCTATTTCTGATTTTTTGGGGTATTGGATCTGAAGTCCAGTGTGCGTCCAGTGCAGCTGCATATACATTTTAATGCTATCTGCTCACAGCATATTGAATATCCAAGGGGGATCTAAGCCTGTTCCTGTTGTATTCATTTAAAGAAACAGCGTTTTTACAATACAAATACCACTTCATTTTTGGCTGCTCAATTCTTTTGCGCAATTTACATCCAGGGGTTAATTAAGCGTTGTTCTGCTGCTGTGGTGACTAAAAGAAACCATCTTTTTCACCGCCAAAAAATACATTTTTCCTGTAGCATAATTCACAAGCGAAGGTTAATTACAATTTTTTCTCTTGTTGGTAGCGTAAAAAACACGGCATTGTAAAAACGCTACAAAGCTAGTAGTTTGGTGTTTGCTCAATTGTTTGGCGCAATTTACATCCAGGGGTTAATTAAGCGTTGTTTTGCTGCTGTGGTGACTAAAATAAACCGTCTTTCACTGCTAAAAAATACATTTTTTCCTGTAGCATAATTCACAAGCGAAGTTAATTACAATTTTTTCTCTTGTTGTGTAGCGTAAAAAACACGCCATTGTAACAAGCTACAAAGCTAGTAGTTTGTGGTTGCTCAATGTTTGGCGCAAATTTACATCAGGGGTTAATTAAGCGTTGTTTTGCTGCTGTGGTGACTAAAATAAACCGTCTTTCACCGCCAAAAAATACATTTTTCCTGTACCATAACTCACAAGCGAAGGTTAATTACAACGTTTTCTCTTGTTGTGTATCGTAAAAAACACGCCAGTGTAACATGCTACAAAGCTGGTAGTTTGTGGTTGCTCAATTGTTTGGCGCAGTTTACATCCAGGGGTTAACTAAGTATTTTTCTGCAGTTGTACTCAGTAAAAGCAACTTTCTTTTTCACCGCCACAGAAGAAATTCTGTAGCATAATTCATATCCGAAGGTTAATTAAGCCTGTTTGTGCTTTTACATTCAGTAAAATACACAGAGTTTTTAAACGGCACATACAAGTAGTGTTGAGCGATTATTATCGACAAAGTTGAAATCGGCACGGTATTTACGTTGATCAGATTTTTTAGATCACGCGATAATTTAGGTTAAAATTTGTGCATAATCTATTAATATCGCGCCATTTTCGGCGCTTCCTGTCATTTTGGTGGCCAGCAAATCAGCTTACAGAATAGAGCAGGGTGAGATGTGTGTGCAACATCATGACTGGGATGTGTATGGTTGCGATTGGCTGGAAAAATCACATGACCTCATTTTACATAGAACAGCCCTTCCTGTTCATGATCATTGTGTTTCAGCGTATCATAGCAGTAGAACGTGCGCTCTGCCTCTGTCCAAACAGCTCAGCAAACAGCTCAGCGAAATTATTCTATTTTTTTTCACAGAGACAGCTCTACTTTTAGCTGTGATCCTTAGACGTTAGTTAGATCAGAGATTTGCAGATTTTAGGTAGTTAAGCAGAGAATTTTAAAGGAGCATCTACCGCTGTAAAGTCACGGGGAAGAACGGGGGGGGGGGGGGGGGGCGCGCAGGCGAACACAGACAAGCTCTATAAAGGATACTGAATATTGTACAGCCAAAACTTTGTTTAGACATTGCATTGCCTTATATTGGGATACAGAACTTTTCTAGTAACTGCAGGTCTATTTGTTAGTTGCAAAACTTCACTATTATTATCAGTATACATTTCAGATGTATAGGTGTTCTTTTTCAATTTTGCCCAGTCCAGCTTTGTTGATATAGCCACCTTGCAGTTAAATTTGAATACAGCAATTTTGTAGTCACCACAGGTTGATAGGTGCCAAAAAATACCTTTTATTATCCCGTATACATTTCAGACAGGTGTTTTTTTCACTTTTCGTCAGTCAAGCTTTGTTGATAGATCTACTTTGCAGTTAAATTTGAATACAGCTGTTGGGGGTCGTTTACCAACATTGGGGGTCACCCGTTTGTCCTGGTATTCCAAATCACGATCAGGGGAACATTTTATCGGCC